>JAHUYU010002875.1:0-35726 GCA_030439765.1 Tripidium arundinaceum
TCATCTTAATCTCGTGAAGCTTGCGAATAAGATGACTTCGAAAGATCAGCCATGAAGATCTCGGGGGCATAATGGACCAAGATCCTAAGGGTTTCCTATAGGGCCGACTACCCGGTAAGGAGATGTGGGCCGGCCCAAGGTTTGTCTAGAAGACACAGAACAAGGTGGCGTGATCTCCCAGACATTAAGGACTGGCCTAGTCGGACTCTAGGAAAGTTAGTTTCTGTAATAGAACTAGAACTCTTTTGTCGTAACCAACTAGGATTATAACTTGGACTTGCCCTCTGGAATATATAAAGAGAGGCAGGAGCACCCCTTGGTAATCATCTCATACACAACAATCCAACGCAAGGCAACACGCTTAACTGGACGTAGGGTATTACGCTATTCTAGCGGCTTGAACCAGTATAAATCACCGTCTTTGCGTTCACTATCGGGTTTAGCACTCGCGCGATCCCCTGCCTAACATCGTCCCGGGTAACCCCGTGACGTGTTGCCGGCCATTAGACACCGACAGGTCCTCCTGGGAGGTGTTTCCGAGTTCTTGTGGCGAAAGACGAGCTTCAAATCAGCCTAACCGATCCTTTGATCGGTCTTGCTGGTTTTAAAGTTGCTTCTTGCGTGTAATAGGTCAGGTGCGACCTCGGGCGTGCCTCATCCAACGAAGCAGTGGCCGAGTAAGGCAGCTCTCGAGGGCGTGTACCTCACCCAGCGATGTGGTGATCGAGTAAGGCAACCCTCGGGGCGTACCTCACCCAGCAATGTGGTGACCGAGTAAGGCAGCCCTCGGGGGCGTACCTCACCCAGCGATGTGGTGACCGAGTAAGGCAGCCCTCAGGGGCATACCTCACTCAGTGGTGTGGTCCAGTCTTCAAGTGTAGGAGATGGGCACATGGTCCCGAGTTCCTGTTACACATATCCAGATCTAGTCCCCTATAAGGTAAACATACAAAAATATGCGATAACTGATATACCGAATATCAAGCCGGGAGTAGATCCCAGCATTATGAAATGCATTTAAATAACAGGTCGGGAGCGGATCCTAACATTATGAAATGCATAAAAAAAATTCACGTCGTGCTCTTGCTAGGCTATATAATTTTCTCGAGTAGTTAGCCTGTTACGTTTAAGCACCTGTCCTGCCGGGGTGTTGCCGAGAGTGGGCTCAGGCGTGCTTAGTGGAAAGCGACATATGAGGGCCAGGTTTCACAGATTAAGGCGTGTGCTACCCGAGTACTTTAGCAACCGTTAAGAGAAGACTAGAGCAGTCAGCGTTGCACGAAACAAACAGAATACACATGGAGTGCAATTATACACCCGTTAGGTGTAGTTCCCGACTACAAGCTCGGAGTTGTATGAGTAGTCAGGAACGCACCTATGGTATGACCGCGGAGGCACATGGATAATATTTAGAGATATATGAAAATTAAAGAATACTTAGAAAACTATTAAAAATATGACTTAGCTTGATTCTCGGCCGAGTGAAAGAGTTTTACGGTATCTGAGTAGATGGATGTGCGGCGGCTCAAGCTTGCTTCCTTGGGTGGCTAGATGGCTTGCTACGTGCGTGCGTCCAAGCAAATCGGAGTAGGATTATCTGTAATTAGCTTGCATGTCTTCACATATTGATCTCACGGCCGTCTTTTTTTTTAGTGTGGACGGGTATCCGTACATGCAAGCCATGATCTAACTTGCATGTCCCTACAGATCGCATCATGTTTTGGTGGTGGCCTGTTACGACGCGAAGACAGGCGCTGCTTTTTTGATTGGACGTCAGCATGAAGGTCGCGGTGGCTGAAGCCTTATGCTTGTCGACGAAGGATGCATGCGGACCTCGTTATGATGCTTGAGATTGATGGCTTGTTGGTTGTGCACGGCACTTGGCAAAGACTTTAAGTCCTTCATGTCTTGAAGATCATGCAACCTTATTTCGTGTCTTCTAAACAGATCTTGGGCCGGCCCATCTCCTTATCGGGTAGTCGGTCATTTGAGAACCCTTAGAATCTTAGTTCGTCAGACCCGTCGGGGAGAAACACGCCTAAGGTTGTCCTAGGGTCGGCAAGGCCACCTAAAACGCTGCTGGATCTCGTGGGGAGATGCAACACAGGCAGCCCAGCCGGCTTTACAGGGAAACAGGCCTGGCCGGGTCCCAAACTGCCCAGGCCAATTCTGTCGGGCCGAGGGTGGGCGGCCATGGTGCGGTGTAGGGCCGGTTTAGGAACCAGCTAGGCCGATTCTGCAGACTGGACGCTAGTCCTTTTTCTTTCTTCGTCTTCCAGACTTCACATGCAATGATCCAATATATTTTTCGTGATTGTTTTATTGCCGAAAACATTACCATAAAGTCCTTTTCATGCTTCGGCCACTTTTGGTCGTCAACATCTGGCTCCGACTCTGGCTCCTTGCTATGGTGCACATGAAGGAGTCAGATTTAGGATGCGTTCGTTAGATATCCAGATTCTTGTAGAAATATTTCAGATTTAAATTCTCTCAAGAAATATTTCAGGAGATGAATCAGAATCACTTTGTGACATCATTTGGCTAGTAGGCTAGATTCTAATAACACATAAGGGTGGTAAGAGAAACTAAAGAGAATCGGTACGAAACCACCCTTTGGACGATTCAGGAACTCAGGCACAGTAGGTGAATCGTTTCGTGAAATGTTTCGCTCTTCACCCATTTGCCACCATTCCGAGTGATTCTCGGAAGAATTGGAACAAATTCGACCAACCAAACGGTCCCTTGTTGAAGCCAAAAAAATTATTCTGTGGCCTTCACGGGTACACTTCCATAGTGATAAGGACTTGACACATAGAGATACAACCATAAAATACAATGTGAGTTTGTTCATATGTTTGCATAACGATATTAGTAAGAATTACCTAATATCGGAACCTTTTAATGTGCTTAAGATTAAAGGTGGTGATGAGAAAGATGTCTTTTATTTCGTCTACAACTTATAGGACATGGATACACCATGTGCAAGACCGATCATGGAATGATGAAGCCCAACATTCGGTTCACTGGCAATTTGACAGTACTACAATGGGAAGATCATAACTCTTTCACCCGTAGTGCAGTTGAGGTCCATAAGTACTTAAGGAAAAAGATTATTCGGATAAGCTTTTGAATAGATCTAGTGTCCCCTCAATACCTCATCAGCAAGGACACCAAGTCATCACGACATATTGCTATTGATTCTGCCAGGTATTACATCAACTTTTACTGGCCCTTGGGCCTTTTAATCACCCTTGGACCCTAGCCTAAGTTGGATGACGCCCCCAGCAAGAATGCTCCATGGAAGCCCTAGGATGTCCTCCCCATGGCTACATCTTTAGAAAGCCAGTGTAGATGCCCAAGCCAAGTTGAAGACCCAATCCATATCAAACTTAAGTCCACCTCTGACTCCAGGAGCAGCCCATACTAAATCGTCAACCATGTTGCATATTGACTCCATTTTCGACGTGGCACCGGTTCCACATCCTAATTCCTTACGAGTCAATGGGAATTGTTAAAATAAGTGAGTGAGTGTACAGAATCTACCAGGATGTTGTGTCATTTTTTTGGGCCGTTGGCACTACTACTAAAAACATTTTAGGGGACAGACCCTCTGGATTAACAGAGGCGGACACAAAGTCTATGTGTCTCCTAAAATATGCAGCGATTTTCGGAGGTGGGCAAATCATTTTAGGAAGCACCAAATAAAATACCACCTCAAAAAATCCATTAACGAAGGCCCGCCTCACCAAATAAGCCCAAGAGGCCCAATTGTCGCTCTCGCATATAAAAGCAGCACTTAGGGTTCCCTCTCTTTCTCTACATTTCACCAGCGTAGAGGGCGCACGCGCCGAGAAGCAAAGGCGCGGTAGCGGAAGCCCATCCTGGGGTCACGACAGCGCGTACTGGGGGTGGCTGCGGTGGTGGTGCGGCGTAGGTGTAGTGGCGCGGCAGCCCGTCCTATGGCTCGCGCAGGAGCAACGGCGCAACGGATCAACGATGCCCGCTCCTTCTCCCTCTCTTTTCCACCTCTACTCGCATGCTCTCTCTCTCTCTCTCTCTCTCTCTCTCTCAACCTCTCTCACTCTCGCAGATCTGGTGGCTGTGTGAGGATCCATGGCATGGCCTTGTGGATCGACACTGGCGGTGGGCAGACCGACAGCGCATGGCCCAAATCGAGGCCTAGTGGTCAGTGGGTCTGGTAGCAGGCTCAGCGATGAGCTTTCGCTTTTTTTATTTTTTTTATCTATTTTGGCAGGCGAGCAATTAACCGTCTCCAAAAATACTAATTAATAGTGATGGTGGCCCGGAGGCGGGCGTCCTGCCCGCCTCTGGAAACCAGTTTCGGCCGACTTAGAAATTTTTGCATCTGGTAGTGTGGGCCATGTATCATGTGAAAGTCCATTAGGGACACGTCTTGGCCGCCCCTAATGTATATTCAGCTGTCACCCATGTTAGGGATCAGTTTTTGCTTTGATTAATCTATCATTAAACAGTTTTGTCATTCATCAGTTTGTGGAACCCTAACCTGTGAACTTAATCTATATTAGCAATATTTTGGATTGTGTTCTTTCTTTTTCTTGTTGTGTTCTTCGATTTGCAGGTAAAGGCTAGTCTTCGTGGCGGGGTCACCGGGCAATGTACGATTCATAACCAGAAGAGACGTAGCGCTGCTACTGCAGTGTTCGAGTTTTTGTGATTAGAAGCCAGATCATGTATAAATCTCCACTAAATCGAGAGTTGTCGTCATCTAACATAAGATCTGGCACCCTCGTTTCTTGTCACACGGGTCGGTCAGTTCTGAGACATTGTGGGTCGGTTTGACACCCGTGACATGATTAGTTAATCGATTCATTATTGCTTGTTTGGTAGAGTTTCTGATTCTCTGAGAAAAGTGATTTTTGTGGGTGAGAATGATGTTCTTGGATTCTATCGGAAAAACTATACATAGAAATTGATTATATGTGTGAAGTGAAATAGAAGAAACTATTAAGGTCTATTTGGCAAAGCTCTGGTAGCCGTTTCTAGGTTGGATCCAAGAATTTGAACAATTTTTTATAGAGAAGTAATTATATGCTGATTCCGTGAAGTGATAATTCTCTAAAATGAATTAGGAGGCTGGATAAAGAATTAATTTCCTATGATTCACTTCAGATACAGAATCACTTTTTACATTGAGCTTATCTTAGAGAATCACATATAATCACTTTCGGAGCCACATAATCACTTTTCTCAAAAAAAATAACTTCCCCACAGAATTAGGTGCATGAGGAATTTATATCAAAGAGACTCTTCTTAGTTCTCAACCTTTTAATTTATTTTAGAGAATCAATTCACATAATCAGAAAATAATCATTTCTCTGTAATATATTGTTTGGTAGAGTTATTCTGCATTCAGCCTAGAAGCTGTTTACCGAGCTCAGCCAAATAGGCCATAGAGTCGGCACGAATTTGACGGTCTCCGAAAACCGTCACTTTCACGAAGTGGAGCTTGCCAAAGATCCTGAGAGCGATGTGCTGAAAATTATAATATCTATGGCTCTTTCTTTTCTGATGAGGTATTTATGGCTCCTTCAATCATGAAATGGTGGATAGGGTTTCATCATATTATTGGGATAGCACTAGAAATGTTGTTGGGGCAGGTACTAGTCACACGTCTTTTAATTTCTCGAGGAGCTGTAGCAGAAGCTTGCAGGCATGCTGAGGGCGCATTTGGTTCTTAGTCTCACCGCGCCAGAACTCATCCCGCCGCAGCTTAGGCACGTTGTGCTGGTGTTTGCTTCACGCCGCAACTTCGGCACGTCGCACACACGCCACAACTTTGTAGTTCACTTTTGCGCCTCCACTCGCCAAAAGTGTGGCAGACGTTTTGTCCGCCACAGCTTCGGCGCCACCGGAAGTTTGGTTCATTAAAGTGAGGCTAAGAAGCAAACATGCCCTGAATTTGGTTCCGCAGCTTGGCATTCGAAGGATAGTCCTTGAATCAGGTGTTTCATTTTTCGATCATATCCTTTATGAGCATCTTCGAAAAACTAAACCGTTAGATCTTGAAATTGACAAAATAACTATGGACGTCTCACAATCGACGAACATATCATCTAAACTGAAAAATAACATCGTTAAATTCTATAACAAATTTAAGAAAAATATAAACATACATACCAAATTGAGAACTTAAACTTGGATGATTAGGTTACAGTTGAGCTCGTTCAGTTCAGATGCTTTTAACATGCACAAAAGCACTCCAGGATGCCGGCGTCCTGAGGCTGTCCGCACCGGGACCTCTAAAGGCGTCCGGTAAAACGATAGAGGAGTCTGTAGCGTAAAAATGTGCTGCAGCGGGTACTCTAAACGTACCGGTAAAGCAACTGGTTCGCTATATTTAGCGCCGTAGCGGATGTACTGTAGCGGACGCACGCCCACGCGGCAGCGGACGCGCGCGGCAGATTGAAGAGTGGAGAGAGGTGACAGTGGTGGGCCCCATTTTTTCCCGTAACAAAAAATGCTATAACTCACAAACCAAAAAACCAAATTAAATTCCGATTACACCATTGAATTCGTTTCAATAAATCCTTTAAAACTAGATCTCACATGGATATATTTAGATAAAGTGACAAGTGAGCCCTACAGTAGATAGAGGATGATATAGAGGATGATGGGTGCGGGAGAAATTGACATAGAGAATAGAATCTTGCTGACTGGACCATATAGAGGATGAATATAGAGCCTGATATCTCCCCCGTACGATGCAGAGCAGTGTGACAGTGTCCAAAGAAACTCAGTTGTTGTTTTCGAGATGTATATCTATTGCCTATTGGCGTCTAGCGTGTAACGAAGCAGCACATGTGCTAGGGCGCAAGTATTTGTTCTGGTTTGGCCAATGTATAATGGAAAGTGACATTTTTTTGATAAGACTCTATTTATCTAAAATAATGTAATTTTCACTTAATCTCAAGTTTGACTAATTATATAAAATAATTATTAATATTTATGATGCGTAATAGATATTGCTTCCACCTCAAAAAAATGCAATTCAACAAGGTCAACAAGGTTTGGTTGAATCAAACTACTTTAGTTTTAGCTGAGTTTATAGAAAATAATATCAAAATTTATAAATCTAAATAAATATATTATGTATACATGATTAGTATAATAAACATTATATTACTATCTTCTTCTTACATAAATTTGGTCAAATTTGATGGTTTGGTTTAACACTATATGCTAGAACCACATCTTTTTAGGACGTATTATTAGATTAATCGTAAAATATATTTTTATAATAAAACTACTTGATAATATTTTCTATAAATATGCCCATTTAAGAAATTTGACTTAGTCTAAACCTAGGATTATATTCTTTTTTGGACTGAGGAAAGTAGAGGAGACGGCGTTTGATCGTCAGGAAGTCATGTTCTACTGGATTGTGGTGATTGTGCAGTTTCAGAAAAGAATAATGACGCGCCGAATCGAACTCGAAAGAGAAAACAGCAACGCGTGCACGCAGAGCTCTTACCTTAGGGAGACCATCAGGTCCGGTGAGCATGTCCTCGTGGAGGACACAGCCCGGCGTGGCAACTTCCATGTGGTAGGCGTTTAGGTGCACCCATTCGGCGCCAAACGTCGTGTCTGCGCTTGCGCTTTATTGGTCAGCTAATAACAGAGCAACCCCCAACGATCTGACTGACCAGTATCTGTAGCTCAACGGCCAACCACCTCCTGTCTTCACTCCGATCCTGTACTTCCCCTATAAAACACCCCCTCCCGCAACCCGCAATTGCACCACGCAAAACACACTCGAAGCAAACAAAGCCCACGCACGGTCCAGCGATCGAGCCTTCTTCCATCGAATCACCCGCTAGCTAGGAGTAGCAGCGCGACGCGATGGCTTCCCTCACCGTGTCCACGGCGACCGCGGCGTCCGGCGGCAAGAACAAGGAGCGCGAGGGCGCGGAGATCATCACGGGCGCGGAGGCCTGCTTCGCGCACTCCAAGCAGATGCTCAAGGCGCTGGGCTTCCCCGGCGGCGTGATGCCGCTGCGGGGGCTGGAGGAGTGCGGCTGGGTGCGCGACACCGGGTTCGTGTGGATGCGGCAGAAGGCCCCCTACGAGCACTACTTCCGCGGCACGGGCACGCGGGTGCGCTACGACGCCGAGGTCACCGCGTACGTGGAGGACGGCCGGATGAAGCGCATGACCGGGGTGCGCAGCAAGCAGGTCATGCTCTGGGTGCCCATCGTCGAGATGAGCCTCGACGGTGAGAAGCGCGACAAGATCTACTTCAAGTCCAACGTCGGGATCGGCCGCTCGTTCCCCGCCTCCGCCTTCCCGGACGAGGACGAGGAAGCGGAGCCGAAGAAGGAAGAGGAGGAGAAGAAGGAGAACGGAGACGACAAGCCAGCCGCCGACGATGCCGCCAGCAAGTGAGACGCGAACGCGCGCGTGTCGTCGTCGTGCCGGGTACGCTGCGAGTTCTGTGCGCGGTTGCACGCACGATTGCGCGACGCATCTCGCGCGCGGCCACGCGTGAAGATGCATGTATGATGTATCGTCTTTCTTTGCGAGTTTGTATTGCTTGTCATTTTTTTTCTTTTATTTCTTTTTCTTTCAAAACGTATCATTGCTTCTGTTTCCCTGTTTAGCGCGTTTGATACGCACGGGAAGAATAATCGAACGAGTGTGATGTTTACGCGAAAGGAAATGTTAGGGCCTCCATGGATGCCGGAGTTGAGAGCAGTTGAGCAACCCACCAGCTGCGGACCTAACAAATTTACACAAGGACGGCCGTCTTTCTCCTCGCGCCACCAACTCCCTCTCCGACGCCCGTCCTCCTCTCTAGCTCCCTCTATGGTGCCCCTCCTCCTCTCCAGTAACCCTCCTCCTCTTCGGCTCCCCTCGCCCCCGCCGCCGCGGCTCGCTAGGGGTTCGCCGGAGCTCCGCGCCCGCGGCTTCGACGAAGCCCTAGTGCGTTTGCGGCGGCCTCCTTCTCCCCCCTCCCGCCGCTGCCATGGCTCCTTCTCCCCTAGCTCTGTCGCCGCGATGCCCCCGCCCTGCCCTAGCCCGGCTGCCTCCCCTAAACCGCCCTCTAGCCATCCGCACTGCCTGACCAGCCTTCCTCCCCCAAACCCCTTCTCTTCTAAGCTCGCCGGAGTTGGGGAAGAAGGGGGTCGGGTGTGGTGGGGCGCGGGTGCGGGCGTCGCGCGGGCGTGGCCGCCGGGCAGCCATGAATATGAGAGAGAGAAAGAGGTGGAAGACGATGCGAAAGGATGAGATGCGCCAAGAGGAGAGAGACAGAGAACGTGTGAGAGGTGGCCGTGCGGTCCCCTTTAAAAATGGTTTTTCGTGTTTAAGTCTTTGCCTTTATATAAAGTATTTTTTTCATTCTGAATTGTAAGTTCTAGCTTTTCAATATATGGCCTTGTTTAGTTCCCTTCAAAATTCCAAAACTTTACAAGATTCCTTGTCACATCAAATCTTTGGACGCATGCATGGAGTATTAAATGTAGGTAAAAAAAATACTTTATATAAAGGCAAAGACTTAAACACGAAAAACCATTTTTAAAGGGGACCGCACGGCCATATATTGAAAAGCTAGAACTTACAATTCAGAATGAAAAAAATACTTTATATAAAGGCAAAGACTTAAACACGAAAAACCATTTTTAAAGGGGACCGCACGGCCACCTCTCACACGTTCTCTGTCTCTCTCCTCTTGGCGCATCTCATCCTTTCGCATCGTCTTCCACCTCTTTCTCTCTCTCATATTCATGGCTGCCCGGCGGCCACGCCCGCGCGACGCCCGCACCCGCGCCCCCACCACACCCGACCCCCTTCTTCCCCAACTCCGGCGAGCTTAGAAGAGAAGGGGTTTGGGGGAGGAAGGCTGGTCAGGCAGTGCGGATGGCTAGAGGGCGGTTTAGGGGAGGCAGCCGGGCTAGGGCAGGGCGGGGGCATCGCGGCGACAGAGCTAGGGGAGAAGGAGCCATGGCAGCGGCGGGAGGGGGGAGAAGGAGGCCGCCGCAAACGCACTAGGGCTTCGTCGAAGCCGCGGGCGCGGAGCTCCGGCGAACCCCTAGCGAGCCGCGGCGGCGGGGGCGAGGGGAGCCGAAGAGGAGGAGGGTTACTGGAGAGGAGGAGGGGCACCATAGAGGGAGCTAGAGAGGAGGACGGGCGTCGGAGAGGGAGTTGGTGGCGCGAGGAGAAAGACGGCCGTCCTTGTGTAAATTTGTTAGGTCCGCAGCTGGTGGGTTGCTCAACTGCTCTCAACTCCGGCATCCATGGAGGCCCTAACATTTCCTTTCGCGTAAACATCACACTCGTTCGATTATTCTTCCCGTGCGTATCAAACGCGCTAAACAGGGAAACAGAAGCAATGATACGTTTTGAAAGAAAAAGAAATAAAAGAAAAAAAATGACAAGCAATACAAACTCGCAAAGAAAGACGATACATCATACATGCATCTTCACGCGTGGCCGCGCGCGAGATGCGTCGCGCAATCGTGCGTGCAACCGCGCACAGAACTCGCAGCGTACCCGGCACGACGACGACACGCGCGCGTTCGCGTCTCACTTGCTGGCGGCATCGTCGGCGGCTGGCTTGTCGTCTCCGTTCTCCTTCTTCTCCTCCTCTTCCTTCTTCGGCTCCGCTTCCTCGTCCTCGTCCGGGAAGGCGGAGGCGGGGAACGAGCGGCCGATCCCGACGTTGGACTTGAAGTAGATCTTGTCGCGCTTCTCACCGTCGAGGCTCATCTCGACGATGGGCACCCAGAGCATGACCTGCTTGCTGCGCACCCCGGTCATGCGCTTCATCCGGCCGTCCTCCACGTACGCGGTGACCTCGGCGTCGTAGCGCACCCGCGTGCCCGTGCCGCGGAAGTAGTGCTCGTAGGGGGCCTTCTGCCGCATCCACACGAACCCGGTGTCGCGCACCCAGCCGCACTCCTCCAGCCCCCGCAGCGGCATCACGCCGCCGGGGAAGCCCAGCGCCTTGAGCATCTGCTTGGAGTGCGCGAAGCAGGCCTCCGCGCCCGTGATGATCTCCGCGCCCTCGCGCTCCTTGTTCTTGCCGCCGGACGCCGCGGTCGCCGTGGACACGGTGAGGGAAGCCATCGCGTCGCGCTGCTACTCCTAGCTAGCGGGTGATTCGATGGAAGAAGGCTCGATCGCTGGACCGTGCGTGGGCTTTGTTTGCTTCGAGTGTGTTTTGCGTGGTGCAATTGCGGGTTGCGGGAGGGGGTGTTTTATAGGGGAAGTACAGGATCGGAGTGAAGACAGGAGGTGGTTGGCCGTTGAGCTACAGATACTGGTCAGTCAGATCGTTGGGGGTTGCTCTGTTATTAGCTGACCAATAAAGCGCAAGCGCAGACACGACGTTTGGCGCCGAATGGGTGCACCTAAACGCCTACCACATGGAAGTTGCCACGCCGGGCTGTGTCCTCCACGAGGACATGCTCACCGGACCTGATGGTCTCCCTAAGGTAAGAGCTCTGCGTGCACGCGTTGCTGTTTTCTCTTTCGAGTTCGATTCGGCGCGTCATTATTCTTTTCTGAAACTGCACAATCACCACAATCCAGTAGAACATGACTTCCTGACGATCAAACGCCGTCTCCTCTACTTTCCTCAGTCCAAAAAAGAATATAATCCTAGGTTTAGACTAAGTCAAATTTCTTAAATGGGCATATTTATAGAAAATATTATCAAGTAGTTTTATTATAAAAATATATTTTACGATTAATCTAATAATACGTCCTAAAAAGATGTGGTTCTAGCATATAGTGTTAAACCAAACCATCAAATTTGACCAAATTTATGTAAGAAGAAGATAGTAATATAATGTTTATTATACTAATCATGTATACATAATATATTTATTTAGATTTATAAATTTTGATATTATTTTCTATAAACTCAGCTAAAACTAAAGTAGTTTGATTCAACCAAACCTTGTTGACCTTGTTGAATTGCATTTTTTTGAGGTGGAAGCAATATCTATTACGCATCATAAATATTAATAATTATTTTATATAATTAGTCAAACTTGAGATTAAGTGAAAATTACATTATTTTAGATAAATAGAGTCTTATCAAAAAAATGTCACTTTCCATTATACATTGGCCAAACCAGAACAAATACTTGCGCCCTAGCACATGTGCTGCTTCGTTACACGCTAGACGCCAATAGGCAATAGATATACATCTCGAAAACAACAACTGAGTTTCTTTGGACACTGTCACACTGCTCTGCATCGTACGGGGGAGATATCAGGCTCTATATTCATCCTCTATATGGTCCAGTCAGCAAGATTCTATTCTCTATGTCAATTTCTCCCGCACCCATCATCCTCTATATCATCCTCTATCTACTGTAGGGCTCACTTGTCACTTTATCTAAATATATCCATGTGAGATCTAGTTTTAAAGGATTTATTGAAACGAATTCAATGGTGTAATCGGAATTTAATTTGGTTTTTTGGTTTGTGAGTTATAGCATTTTTTGTTACGGGAAAAAATGGGGCCCACCACTGTCACCTCTCTCCACTCTTCAATCTGCCGCGCGCGTCCGCTGCCGCGTGGGCGTGCGTCCGCTACAGTACATCCGCTACGGCGCTAAATATAGCGAACCAGTTGCTTTACCGGTACGTTTAGAGTACCCGCTGCAGCACATTTTTACGCTACAGACTCCTCTATCGTTTTACCGGACGCCTTTAGAGGTCCCGGTGCGGACAGCCTCAGGACGCCGGCAGATTGAAGAGTGGAGAGAGGTGACAGTGGTGGGCCCCATTTTTTCCCGTAACAAAAAATGCTATAACTCACAAACCAAAAAACCAAATTAAATTCCGATTACACCATTGAATTCGTTTCAATAAATCCTTTAAAACTAGATCTCACATGGATATATTTAGATAAAGTGACAAGTGAGCCCTACAGTAGATAGAGGATGATATAGAGGATGATGGGTGCGGGAGAAATTGACATAGAGAATAGAATCTTGCTGACTGGACCATATAGAGGATGAATATAGAGCCTGATATCTCCCCCGTACGATGCAGAGCAGTGTGACAGTGTCCAAAGAAACTCAGTTGTTGTTTTCGAGATGTATATCTATTGCCTATTGGCGTCTAGCGTGTAACGAAGCAGCACATGTGCTAGGGCGCAAGTATTTGTTCTGGTTTGGCCAATGTATAATGGAAAGTGACATTTTTTGATAAGACTCTATTTATCTAAAATAATGTAATTTTCACTTAATCTCAAGTTTGACTAATTATATAAAATAATTATTAATATTTATGATGCGTAATAGATATTGCTTCCACCTCAAAAAAATGCAATTCAACAAGGTCAACAAGGTTTGGTTGAATCAAACTACTTTAGTTTTAGCTGAGTTTATAGAAAATAATATCAAAATTTATAAATCTAAATAAATATATTATGTATACATGATTAGTATAATAAACATTATATTACTATCTTCTTCTTACATAAATTTGGTCAAATTTGATGGTTTGGTTTAACACTATATGCTAGAACCACATCTTTTTAGGACGTATTATTAGATTAATCGTAAAATATATTTTTATAATAAAACTACTTGATAATATTTTCTATAAATATGCCCATTTAAGAAATTTGACTTAGTCTAAACCTAGGATTATATTCTTTTTTGGACTGAGGAAAGTAGAGGAGACGGCGTTTGATCGTCAGGAAGTCATGTTCTACTGGATTGTGGTGATTGTGCAGTTTCAGAAAAGAATAATGACGCGCCGAATCGAACTCGAAAGAGAAAACAGCAACGCGTGCACGCAGAGCTCTTACCTTAGGGAGACCATCAGGTCCGGTGAGCATGTCCTCGTGGAGGACACAGCCCGGCGTGGCAACTTCCATGTGGTAGGCGTTTAGGTGCACCCATTCGGCGCCAAACGTCGTGTCTGCGCTTGCGCTTTATTGGTCAGCTAATAACAGAGCAACCCCCAACGATCTGACTGACCAGTATCTGTAGCTCAACGGCCAACCACCTCCTGTCTTCACTCCGATCCTGTACTTCCCCTATAAAACACCCCCTCCCGCAACCCGCAATTGCACCACGCAAAACACACTCGAAGCAAACAAAGCCCACGCACGGTCCAGCGATCGAGCCTTCTTCCATCGAATCACCCGCTAGCTAGGAGTAGCAGCGCGACGCGATGGCTTCCCTCACCGTGTCCACGGCGACCGCGGCGTCCGGCGGCAAGAACAAGGAGCGCGAGGGCGCGGAGATCATCACGGGCGCGGAGGCCTGCTTCGCGCACTCCAAGCAGATGCTCAAGGCGCTGGGCTTCCCCGGCGGCGTGATGCCGCTGCGGGGGCTGGAGGAGTGCGGCTGGGTGCGCGACACCGGGTTCGTGTGGATGCGGCAGAAGGCCCCCTACGAGCACTACTTCCGCGGCACGGGCACGCGGGTGCGCTACGACGCCGAGGTCACCGCGTACGTGGAGGACGGCCGGATGAAGCGCATGACCGGGGTGCGCAGCAAGCAGGTCATGCTCTGGGTGCCCATCGTCGAGATGAGCCTCGACGGTGAGAAGCGCGACAAGATCTACTTCAAGTCCAACGTCGGGATCGGCCGCTCGTTCCCCGCCTCCGCCTTCCCGGACGAGGACGAGGAAGCGGAGCCGAAGAAGGAAGAGGAGGAGAAGAAGGAGAACGGAGACGACAAGCCAGCCGCCGACGATGCCGCCAGCAAGTGAGACGCGAACGCGCGCGTGTCGTCGTCGTGCCGGGTACGCTGCGAGTTCTGTGCGCGGTTGCACGCACGATTGCGCGACGCATCTCGCGCGCGGCCACGCGTGAAGATGCATGTATGATGTATCGTCTTTCTTTGCGAGTTTGTATTGCTTGTCATTTTTTTTCTTTTATTTCTTTTTCTTTCAAAACGTATCATTGCTTCTGTTTCCCTGTTTAGCGCGTTTGATACGCACGGGAAGAATAATCGAACGAGTGTGATGTTTACGCGAAAGGAAATGTTAGGGCCTCCATGGATGCCGGAGTTGAGAGCAGTTGAGCAACCCACCAGCTGCGGACCTAACAAATTTACACAAGGACGGCCGTCTTTCTCCTCGCGCCACCAACTCCCTCTCCGACGCCCGTCCTCCTCTCTAGCTCCCTCTATGGTGCCCCTCCTCCTCTCCAGTAACCCTCCTCCTCTTCGGCTCCCCTCGCCCCCGCCGCCGCGGCTCGCTAGGGGTTCGCCGGAGCTCCGCGCCCGCGGCTTCGACGAAGCCCTAGTGCGTTTGCGGCGGCCTCCTTCTCCCCCCTCCCGCCGCTGCCATGGCTCCTTCTCCCCTAGCTCTGTCGCCGCGATGCCCCCGCCCTGCCCTAGCCCGGCTGCCTCCCCTAAACCGCCCTCTAGCCATCCGCACTGCCTGACCAGCCTTCCTCCCCCAAACCCCTTCTCTTCTAAGCTCGCCGGAGTTGGGGAAGAAGGGGGTCGGGTGTGGTGGGGGCGCGGGTGCGGGCGTCGCGCGGGCGTGGCCGCCGGGCAGCCATGAATATGAGAGAGAGAAAGAGGTGGAAGACGATGCGAAAGGATGAGATGCGCCAAGAGGAGAGAGACAGAGAACGTGTGAGAGGTGGCCGTGCGGTCCCCTTTAAAAATGGTTTTTCGTGATTTACAGATAAACTGTGCAATTAGTTTTTTTACCTACATTTAATACTCCATGCATGCGTCCAAAGATTTGATGTGACAAGGAATCTTGTAAAGTTTTGGAATTTTGAAGGGAACTAAACAAGGCCATATATTGAAAAGCTAGAACTTACAATTCAGAATGAAAAAAATACTTTATATAAAGGCAAAGACTTAAACACGAAAAACCATTTTTAAAGGGGACCGCACGGCCACCTCTCACACGTTCTCTGTCTCTCTCCTCTTGGCGCATCTCATCCTTTCGCATCGTCTTCCACCTCTTTCTCTCTCTCATATTCATGGCTGCCCGGCGGCCACGCCCGCGCGACGCCCGCACCCGCGCCCCCACCACACCCGACCCCCTTCTTCCCCAACTCCGGCGAGCTTAGAAGAGAAGGGGTTTGGGGGAGGAAGGCTGGTCAGGCAGTGCGGATGGCTAGAGGGCGGTTTAGGGGAGGCAGCCGGGCTAGGGCAGGGCGGGGGCATCGCGGCGACAGAGCTAGGGGAGAAGGAGCCATGGCAGCGGCGGGAGGGGGGAGAAGGAGGCCGCCGCAAACGCACTAGGGCTTCGTCGAAGCCGCGGGCGCGGAGCTCCGGCGAACCCCTAGCGAGCCGCGGCGGCGGGGGCGAGGGGAGCCGAAGAGGAGGAGGGTTACTGGAGAGGAGGAGGGGCACCATAGAGGGAGCTAGAGAGGAGGACGGGCGTCGGAGAGGGAGTTGGTGGCGCGAGGAGAAAGACGGCCGTCCTTGTGTAAATTTGTTAGGTCCGCAGCTGGTGGGTTGCTCAACTGCTCTCAACTCCGGCATCCATGGAGGCCCTAACATTTCCTTTCGCGTAAACATCACACTCGTTCGATTATTCTTCCCGTGCGTATCAAACGCGCTAAACAGGGAAACAGAAGCAATGATACGTTTTGAAAGAAAAAGAAATAAAAGAAAAAAAATGACAAGCAATACAAACTCGCAAAGAAAGACGATACATCATACATGCATCTTCACGCGTGGCCGCGCGCGAGATGCGTCGCGCAATCGTGCGTGCAACCGCGCACAGAACTCGCAGCGTACCCGGCACGACGACGACACGCGCGCGTTCGCGTCTCACTTGCTGGCGGCATCGTCGGCGGCTGGCTTGTCGTCTCCGTTCTCCTTCTTCTCCTCCTCTTCCTTCTTCGGCTCCGCTTCCTCGTCCTCGTCCGGGAAGGCGGAGGCGGGGAACGAGCGGCCGATCCCGACGTTGGACTTGAAGTAGATCTTGTCGCGCTTCTCACCGTCGAGGCTCATCTCGACGATGGGCACCCAGAGCATGACCTGCTTGCTGCGCACCCCGGTCATGCGCTTCATCCGGCCGTCCTCCACGTACGCGGTGACCTCGGCGTCGTAGCGCACCCGCGTGCCCGTGCCGCGGAAGTAGTGCTCGTAGGGGGCCTTCTGCCGCATCCACACGAACCCGGTGTCGCGCACCCAGCCGCACTCCTCCAGCCCCCGCAGCGGCATCACGCCGCCGGGGAAGCCCAGCGCCTTGAGCATCTGCTTGGAGTGCGCGAAGCAGGCCTCCGCGCCCGTGATGATCTCCGCGCCCTCGCGCTCCTTGTTCTTGCCGCCGGACGCCGCGGTCGCCGTGGACACGGTGAGGGAAGCCATCGCGTCGCGCTGCTACTCCTAGCTAGCGGGTGATTCGATGGAAGAAGGCTCGATCGCTGGACCGTGCGTGGGCTTTGTTTGCTTCGAGTGTGTTTTGCGTGGTGCAATTGCGGGTTGCGGGAGGGGGTGTTTTATAGGGGAAGTACAGGATCGGAGTGAAGACAGGAGGTGGTTGGCCGTTGAGCTACAGATACTGGTCAGTCAGATCGTTGGGGGTTGCTCTGTTATTAGCTGACCAATAAAGCGCAAGCGCAGACACGACGTTTGGCGCCGAATGGGTGCACCTAAACGCCTACCACATGGAAGTTGCCACGCCGGGCTGTGTCCTCCACGAGGACATGCTCACCGGACCTGATGGTCTCCCTAAGGTAAGAGCTCTGCGTGCACGCGTTGCTGTTTTCTCTTTCGAGTTCGATTCGGCGCGTCATTATTCTTTTCTGAAACTGCACAATCACCACAATCCAGTAGAACATGACTTCCTGACGATCAAACGCCGTCTCCTCTACTTTCCTCAGTCCAAAAAAGAATATAATCCTAGGTTTAGACTAAGTCAAATTTCTTAAATGGGCATATTTATAGAAAATATTATCAAGTAGTTTTATTATAAAAATATATTTTACGATTAATCTAATAATACGTCCTAAAAAGATGTGGTTCTAGCATATAGTGTTAAACCAAACCATCAAATTTGACCAAATTTATGTAAGAAGAAGATAGTAATATAATGTTTATTATACTAATCATGTATACATAATATATTTATTTAGATTTATAAATTTTGATATTATTTTCTATAAACTCAGCTAAAACTAAAGTAGTTTGATTCAACCAAACCTTGTTGACCTTGTTGAATTGCATTTTTTTGAGGTGGAAGCAATATCTATTACGCATCATAAATATTAATAATTATTTTATATAATTAGTCAAACTTGAGATTAAGTGAAAATTACATTATTTTAGATAAATAGAGTCTTATCAAAAAAATGTCACTTTCCATTATACATTGGCCAAACCAGAACAAATACTTGCGCCCTAGCACATGTGCTGCTTCGTTACACGCTAGACGCCAATAGGCAATAGATATACATCTCGAAAACAACAACTGAGTTTCTTTGGACACTGTCACACTGCTCTGCATCGTACGGGGGAGATATCAGGCTCTATATTCATCCTCTATATGGTCCAGTCAGCAAGATTCTATTCTCTATGTCAATTTCTCCCGCACCCATCATCCTCTATATCATCCTCTATCTACTGTAGGGCTCACTTGTCACTTTATCTAAATATATCCATGTGAGATCTAGTTTTAAAGGATTTATTGAAACGAATTCAATGGTGTAATCGGAATTTAATTTGGTTTTTTGGTTTGTGAGTTATAGCATTTTTTGTTACGGGAAAAAATGGGGCCCACCACTGTCACCTCTCTCCACTCTTCAATCTGCCGCGCGCGTCCGCTGCCGCGTGGGCGTGCGTCCGCTACAGTACATCCGCTACGGCGCTAAATATAGCGAACCAGTTGCTTTACCGGTACGTTTAGAGTACCCGCTGCAGCACATTTTTACGCTACAGACTCCTCTATCGTTTTACCGGACGCCTTTAGAGGTCCCGGTGCGGACAGCCTCAGGACGCCGGCATCCTGGAGTGCTTTTGTGCATGTTAAAAGCATCTGAACTGAACGAGCTCAACTGTAACCTAATCATCCAAGTTTAAGTTCTCAATTTGGTAGAGTTTCTGATTCTCTGAGAAAAGTGATTTTTGTGGGTGAGAATGATGTTCTTGGATTCTATCGGAAAAACTATACATAGAAATTGATTATATGTGTGAAGTGAAATAGAAGAAACTATTAAGGTCTATTTGGCAAAGCTCTGGTAGCCGTTTCTAGGTTGGATCCAAGAATTTGAACAATTTTTTATAGAGAAGTAATTATATGCTGATTCCGTGAAGTGATAATTCTCTAAAATGAATTAGGAGGCTGGATAAAGAATTAATTTCCTATGATTCACTTCAGATACAGAATCACTTTTTACATTGAGCTTATCTTAGAGAATCACATATAATCACTTTCGGAGCCACATAATCACTTTTCTCAAAAAAATAACTTCCCCACAGAATTAGGTGCATGAGGAATTTATATCAAAGAGACTCTTCTTAGTCTCAACCTTTTAATTTATTTTAGAGAATCAATTCACATAATCAGAAAATAATCATTTCTCTGTAATATATTGTTTGGTAGAGTTATTCTGCATTCAGCCTAGAAGCTGTTTACCGAGCTCAGCCAAATAGGCCATAGAGTCGGCACGAATTTGACGGTCTCCGAAAACCGTCACTTTCACGAAGTGGAGCTTGCCAAAGATCCTGAGAGCGATGTGCTGAAAATTATAATATCTATGGCTCTTTCTTTTCTGATGAGGTATTTATGGCTCCTTCAATCATGAAATGGTGGATAGGGTTTCATCATATTATTGGGATAGCACTAGAAATGTTGTTGGGGCAGGTACTAGTCACACGTCTTTTAATTTCTCGAGGAGCTGTAGCAGAAGCTTGCAGGCATGCTGAGGGCGCATTTGGTTCTTAGTCTCACCGCGCCAGAACTCATCCCGCCGCAGCTTAGGCACGTTGTGCTGGTGTTTGCTTCACGCCGCAACTTCGGCACGTCGCACACACGCCACAACTTTGTAGTTCACTTTTGCGCCTCCACTCGCCAAAAGTGTGGCAGACGTTTTGTCCGCCACAGCTTCGGCGCCACCGGAAGTTTGGTTCATTAAAGTGAGGCTAAGAAGCAAACATGCCCTGAATTTGGTTCCGCAGCTTGGCATTCGAAGGATAGTCCTTGAATCAGGTGTTTCATTTTTCGATCATATCCTTTATGAGCATCTTCGAAAAACTAAACCGTTAGATCTTGAAATTGACAAAATAACTATGGACGTCTCACAATCGACGAACATATCATCTAAACTGAAAAATAACATCGTTAAATTCTATAACAAATTTAAGAAAAATATAAACATACATACCAAATTGAGAACTTAAACTTGGATGATTAGGTTACAGTTGAGCTCGTTCAGTTCAGATGCTTTTAACATGCACAAAAGCACTCCAGGATGCCGGCGTCCTGAGGCTGTCCGCACCGGGACCTCTAAAGGCGTCCGGTAAAACGATAGAGGAGTCTGTAGCGTAAAAATGTGCTGCAGCGGGTACTCTAAACGTACCGGTAAAGCAACTGGTTCGCTATATTTAGCGCCGTAGCGGATGTACTGTAGCGGACGCACGCCCACGCGGCAGCGGACGCGCGCGGCAGATTGAAGAGTGGAGAGAGGTGACAGTGGTGGGCCCCATTTTTTCCCGTAACAAAAAATGCTATAACTCACAAACCAAAAAACCAAATTAAATTCCGATTACACCATTGAATTCGTTTCAATAAATCCTTTAAAACTAGATCTCACATGGATATATTTAGATAAAGTGACAAGTGAGCCCTACAGTAGATAGAGGATGATATAGAGGATGATGGGTGCGGGAGAAATTGACATAGAGAATAGAATCTTGCTGACTGGACCATATAGAGGATGAATATAGAGCCTGATATCTCCCCCGTACGATGCAGAGCAGTGTGACAGTGTCCAAAGAAACTCAGTTGTTGTTTTCGAGATGTATATCTATTGCCTATTGGCGTCTAGCGTGTAACGAAGCAGCACATGTGCTAGGGCGCAAGTATTTGTTCTGGTTTGGCCAATGTATAATGGAAAGTGACATTTTTTTGATAAGACTCTATTTATCTAAAATAATGTAATTTTCACTTAATCTCAAGTTTGACTAATTATATAAAATAATTATTAATATTTATGATGCGTAATAGATATTGCTTCCACCTCAAAAAAATGCAATTCAACAAGGTCAACAAGGTTTGGTTGAATCAAACTACTTTAGTTTTAGCTGAGTTTATAGAAAATAATATCAAAATTTATAAATCTAAATAAATATATTATGTATACATGATTAGTATAATAAACATTATATTACTATCTTCTTCTTACATAAATTTGGTCAAATTTGATGGTTTGGTTTAACACTATATGCTAGAACCACATCTTTTTAGGACGTATTATTAGATTAATCGTAAAATATATTTTTATAATAAAACTACTTGATAATATTTTCTATAAATATGCCCATTTAAGAAATTTGACTTAGTCTAAACCTAGGATTATATTCTTTTTTGGACTGAGGAAAGTAGAGGAGACGGCGTTTGATCGTCAGGAAGTCATGTTCTACTGGATTGTGGTGATTGTGCAGTTTCAGAAAAGAATAATGACGCGCCGAATCGAACTCGAAAGAGAAAACAGCAACGCGTGCACGCAGAGCTCTTACCTTAGGGAGACCATCAGGTCCGGTGAGCATGTCCTCGTGGAGGACACAGCCCGGCGTGGCAACTTCCATGTGGTAGGCGTTTAGGTGCACCCATTCGGCGCCAAACGTCGTGTCTGCGCTTGCGCTTTATTGGTCAGCTAATAACAGAGCAACCCCCAACGATCTGACTGACCAGTATCTGTAGCTCAACGGCCAACCACCTCCTGTCTTCACTCCGATCCTGTACTTCCCCTATAAAACACCCCCTCCCGCAACCCGCAATTGCACCACGCAAAACACACTCGAAGCAAACAAAGCCCACGCACGGTCCAGCGATCGAGCCTTCTTCCATCGAATCACCCGCTAGCTAGGAGTAGCAGCGCGACGCGATGGCTTCCCTCACCGTGTCCACGGCGACCGCGGCGTCCGGCGGCAAGAACAAGGAGCGCGAGGGCGCGGAGATCATCACGGGCGCGGAGGCCTGCTTCGCGCACTCCAAGCAGATGCTCAAGGCGCTGGGCTTCCCCGGCGGCGTGATGCCGCTGCGGGGGCTGGAGGAGTGCGGCTGGGTGCGCGACACCGGGTTCGTGTGGATGCGGCAGAAGGCCCCCTACGAGCACTACTTCCGCGGCACGGGCACGCGGGTGCGCTACGACGCCGAGGTCACCGCGTACGTGGAGGACGGCCGGATGAAGCGCATGACCGGGGTGCGCAGCAAGCAGGTCATGCTCTGGGTGCCCATCGTCGAGATGAGCCTCGACGGTGAGAAGCGCGACAAGATCTACTTCAAGTCCAACGTCGGGATCGGCCGCTCGTTCCCCGCCTCCGCCTTCCCGGACGAGGACGAGGAAGCGGAGCCGAAGAAGGAAGAGGAGGAGAAGAAGGAGAACGGAGACGACAAGCCAGCCGCCGACGATGCCGCCAGCAAGTGAGACGCGAACGCGCGCGTGTCGTCGTCGTGCCGGGTACGCTGCGAGTTCTGTGCGCGGTTGCACGCACGATTGCGCGACGCATCTCGCGCGCGGCCACGCGTGAAGATGCATGTATGATGTATCGTCTTTCTTTGCGAGTTTGTATTGCTTGTCATTTTTTTTCTTTTATTTCTTTTTCTTTCAAAACGTATCATTGCTTCTGTTTCCCTGTTTAGCGCGTTTGATACGCACGGGAAGAATAATCGAACGAGTGTGATGTTTACGCGAAAGGAAATGTTAGGGCCTCCATGGATGCCGGAGTTGAGAGCAGTTGAGCAACCCACCAGCTGCGGACCTAACAAATTTACACAAGGACGGCCGTCTTTCTCCTCGCGCCACCAACTCCCTCTCCGACGCCCGTCCTCCTCTCTAGCTCCCTCTATGGTGCCCCTCCTCCTCTCCAGTAACCCTCCTCCTCTTCGGCTCCCCTCGCCCCCGCCGCCGCGGCTCGCTAGGGGTTCGCCGGAGCTCCGCGCCCGCGGCTTCGACGAAGCCCTAGTGCGTTTGCGGCGGCCTCCTTCTCCCCCCTCCCGCCGCTGCCATGGCTCCTTCTCCCCTAGCTCTGTCGCCGCGATGCCCCCGCCCTGCCCTAGCCCGGCTGCCTCCCCTAAACCGCCCTCTAGCCATCCGCACTGCCTGACCAGCCTTCCTCCCCCAAACCCCTTCTCTTCTAAGCTCGCCGGAGTTGGGGAAGAAGGGGGTCGGGTGTGGTGGGGGCGCGGGTGCGGGCGTCGCGCGGGCGTGGCCGCCGGGCAGCCATGAATATGAGAGAGAGAAAGAGGTGGAAGACGATGCGAAAGGATGAGATTGATGGCTTGTTGGTTGTGCACGGCACTTGGCAAAGACTTTAAGTCCTTCATGTCTTGAAGATCATGCAACCTTATTTCGTGTCTTCTAAACAGATCTTGGGCCGGCCCATCTCCTTATCGGGTAGTCGGTCATTTGAGAACCCTTAGAATCTTAGTTCGTCAGACCCGTCGGGGAGAAACACGCCTAAGGTTGTCCTAGGGTCGGCAAGGCCACCTAAAACGCTGCTGGATCTCGTGGGGAGATGCAACACAGGCAGCCCAGCCGGCTTTACAGGGAAACAGGCCTGGCCGGGTCCCAAACTGCCCAGGCCAATTCTGTCGGGCCGAGGGTGGGCGGCCATGGTGCGGTGTAGGGCCGGTTTAGGAACCAGCTAGGCCGATTCTGCAGACTGGACGCTAGTCCTTTTTCTTTCTTCGTCTTCCAGACTTCACATGCAATGATCCAATATATTTTTCGTGATTGTTTTATTGCCGAAAACATTACCATAAAGTCCTTTTCATGCTTCGGCCACTTTTGGTCGTCAACATCTGGCTCCGACTCTGGCTCCTTGCTATGGTGCACATGAAGGAGTCAGATTTAGGATGCGTTCGTTAGATATCCAGATTCTTGTAGAAATATTTCAGATTTAAATTCTCTCAAGAAATATTTCAGGAGATGAATCAGAATCACTTTGTGACATCATTTGGCTAGTAGGCTAGATTCTAATAACACATAAGGGTGGTAAGAGAAACTAAAGAGAATCGGTACGAAACCACCCTTTGGACGATTCAGGAACTCAGGCACAGTAGGTGAATCGTTTCGTGAAATGTTTCGCTCTTCACCCATTTGCCACCATTCCGAGTGATTCTCGGAAGAATTGGAACAAATTCGACCAACCAAACGGTCCCTTGTTGAAGCCAAAAAAATTATTCTGTGGCCTTCACGGGTACACTTCCATAGTGATAAGGACTTGACACATAGAGATACAACCATAAAATACAATGTGAGTTTGTTCATATGTTTGCATAACGATATTAGTAAGAATTACCTAATATCGGAACCTTTTAATGTGCTTAAGATTAAAGGTGGTGATGAGAAAGATGTCTTTTATTTCGTCTACAACTTATAGGACATGGATACACCATGTGCAAGACCGATCATGGAATGATGAAGCCCAACATTCGGTTCACTGGCAATTTGACAGTACTACAATGGGAAGATCATAACTCTTTCACCCGTAGTGCAGTTGAGGTCCATAAGTACTTAAGGAAAAAGATTATTCGGATAAGCTTTTGAATAGATCTAGTGTCCCCTCAATACCTCATCAGCAAGGACACCAAGTCATCACGACATATTGCTATTGATTCTGCCAGGTATTACATCAACTTTTACTGGCCCTTGGGCCTTTTAATCACCCTTGGACCCTAGCCTAAGTTGGATGACGCCCCCAGCAAGAATGCTCCATGGAAGCCCTAGGATGTCCTCCCCATGGCTACATCTTTAGAAAGCCAGTGTAGATGCCCAAGCCAAGTTGAAGACCCAATCCATATCAAACTTAAGTCCACCTCTGACTCCAGGAGCAGCCCATACTAAATCGTCAACCATGTTGCATATTGACTCCATTTTCGACGTGGCACCGGTTCCACATCCTAATTCCTTACGAGTCAATGGGAATTGTTAAAATAAGTGAGTGAGTGTACAGAATCTACCAGGATGTTGTGTCATTTTTTTGGGCCGTTGGCACTACTACTAAAAACATTTTAGGGGACAGACCCTCTGGATTAACAGAGGCGGACACAAAGTCTATGTGTCTCCTAAAATATGCAGCGATTTTCGGAGGTGGGCAAATCATTTTAGGAAGCACCAAATAAAATACCACCTCAAAAAATCCATTAACGAAGGCCCGCCTCACCAAATAAGCCCAAGAGGCCCAATTGTCGCTCTCGCATATAAAAGCAGCACTTAGGGTTCCCTCTCTTTCTCTACATTTCACCAGCGTAGAGGGCGCACGCGCCGAGAAGCAAAGGCGCGGTAGCGGAAGCCCATCCTGGGGTCACGACAGCGCGTACTGGGGGTGGCTGCGGTGGTGGTGCGGCGTAGGTGTAGTGGCGCGGCAGCCCGTCCTATGGCTCGCGCAGGAGCAACGGCGCAACGGATCAACGATGCCCGCTCCTTCTCCCTCTCTTTTCCACCTCTACTCGCATGCTCTCTCTCTCTCTCTCTCTCTCTCTCTCTCTCAACCTCTCTCACTCTCGCAGATCTGGTGGCTGTGTGAGGATCCATGGCATGGCCTTGTGGATCGACACTGGCGGTGGGCAGACCGACAGCGCATGGCCCAAATCGAGGCCTAGTGGTCAGTGGGTCTGGTAGCAGGCTCAGCGATGAGCTTTCGCTTTTTTTATTTTTTTTATCTATTTTGGCAGGCGAGCAATTAACCGTCTCCAAAAATACTAATTAATAGTGATGGTGGCCCGGAGGCGGGCGTCCTGCCCGCCTCTGGAAACCAGTTTCGGCCGACTTAGAAATTTTTGCATCTGGTAGTGTAGGCCATATATTGAAAAGCTAGAACTTACAATTCAGAATGAAAAAAATACTTTATATAAAGGCAAAGACTTAAACACGAAAAACCATTTTTAAAGGGGACCGCACGGCCACCTCTCACACGTTCTCTGTCTCTCTCCTCTTGGCGCATCTCATCCTTTCGCATCGTCTTCCACCTCTTTCTCTCTCTCATATTCATGGCTGCCCGGCGGCCACGCCCGCGCGACGCCCGCACCCGCGCCCCCACCACACCCGACCCCCTTCTTCCCCAACTCCGGCGAGCTTAGAAGAGAAGGGGTTTGGGGGAGGAAGGCTGGTCAGGCAGTGCGGATGGCTAGAGGGCGGTTTAGGGGAGGCAGCCGGGCTAGGGCAGGGCGGGGGCATCGCGGCGACAGAGCTAGGGGAGAAGGAGCCATGGCAGCGGCGGGAGGGGGGAGAAGGAGGCCGCCGCAAACGCACTAGGGCTTCGTCGAAGCCGCGGGCGCGGAGCTCCGGCGAACCCCTAGCGAGCCGCGGCGGCGGGGGCGAGGGGAGCCGAAGAGGAGGAGGGTTACTGGAGAGGAGGAGGGGCACCATAGAGGGAGCTAGAGAGGAGGACGGGCGTCGGAGAGGGAGTTGGTGGCGCGAGGAGAAAGACGGCCGTCCTTGTGTAAATTTGTTAGGTCCGCAGCTGGTGGGTTGCTCAACTGCTCTCAACTCCGGCATCCATGGAGGCCCTAACATTTCCTTTCGCGTAAACATCACACTCGTTCGATTATTCTTCCCGTGCGTATCAAACGCGCTAAACAGGGAAACAGAAGCAATGATACGTTTTGAAAGAAAAAGAAATAAAAGAAAAAAATGACAAGCAATACAAACTCGCAAAGAAAGACGATACATCATACATGCATCTTCACGCGTGGCCGCGCGCGAGATGCGTCGCGCAATCGTGCGTGCAACCGCGCACAGAACTCGCAGCGTACCCGGCACGACGACGACACGCGCGCGTTCGCGTCTCACTTGCTGGCGGCATCGTCGGCGGCTGGCTTGTCGTCTCCGTTCTCCTTCTTCTCCTCCTCTTCCTTCTTCGGCTCCGCTTCCTCGTCCTCGTCCGGGAAGGCGGAGGCGGGGAACGAGCGGCCGATCCCGACGTTGGACTTGAAGTAGATCTTGTCGCGCTTCTCACCGTCGAGGCTCATCTCGACGATGGGCACCCAGAGCATGACCTGCTTGCTGCGCACCCCGGTCATGCGCTTCATCCGGCCGTCCTCCACGTACGCGGTGACCTCGGCGTCGTAGCGCACCCGCGTGCCCGTGCCGCGGAAGTAGTGCTCGTAGGGGGCCTTCTGCCGCATCCACACGAACCCGGTGTCGCGCACCCAGCCGCACTCCTCCAGCCCCCGCAGCGGCATCACGCCGCCGGGGAAGCCCAGCGCCTTGAGCATCTGCTTGGAGTGCGCGAAGCAGGCCTCCGCGCCCGTGATGATCTCCGCGCCCTCGCGCTCCTTGTTCTTGCCGCCGGACGCCGCGGTCGCCGTGGACACGGTGAGGGAAGCCATCGCGTCGCGCTGCTACTCCTAGCTAGCGGGTGATTCGATGGAAGAAGGCTCGATCGCTGGACCGTGCGTGGGCTTTGTTTGCTTCGAGTGTGTTTTGCGTGGTGCAATTGCGGGTTGCGGGAGGGGGTGTTTTATAGGGGAAGTACAGGATCGGAGTGAAGACAGGAGGTGGTTGGCCGTTGAGCTACAGATACTGGTCAGTCAGATCGTTGGGGGTTGCTCTGTTATTAGCTGACCAATAAAGCGCAAGCGCAGACACGACGTTTGGCGCCGAATGGGTGCACCTAAACGCCTACCACATGGAAGTTGCCACGCCGGGCTGTGTCCTCCACGAGGACATGCTCACCGGACCTGATGGTCTCCCTAAGGTAAGAGCTCTGCGTGCACGCGTTGCTGTTTTCTCTTTCGAGTTCGATTCGGCGCGTCATTATTCTTTTCTGAAACTGCACAATCACCACAATCCAGTAGAACATGACTTCCTGACGATCAAACGCCGTCTCCTCTACTTTCCTCAGTCCAAAAAAGAATATAATCCTAGGTTTAGACTAAGTCAAATTTCTTAAATGGGCATATTTATAGAAAATATTATCAAGTAGTTTTATTATAAAAATATATTTTACGATTAATCTAATAATACGTCCTAAAAAGATGTGGTTCTAGCATATAGTGTTAAACCAAACCATCAAATTTGACCAAATTTATGTAAGAAGAAGATAGTAATATAATGTTTATTATACTAATCATGTATACATAATATATTTATTTAGATTTATAAATTTTGATATTATTTTCTATAAACTCAGCTAAAACTAAAGTAGTTTGATTCAACCAAACCTTGTTGACCTTGTTGAATTGCATTTTTTGAGGTGGAAGCAATATCTATTACGCATCATAAATATTAATAATTATTTTATATAATTAGTCAAACTTGAGATTAAGTGAAAATTACATTATTTTAGATAAATAGAGTCTTATCAAAAAATGTCACTTTCCATTATACATTGGCCAAACCAGAACAAATACTTGCGCCCTAGCACATGTGCTGCTTCGTTACACGCTAGACGCCAATAGGCAATAGATATACATCTCGAAAACAACAACTGAGTTTCTTTGGACACTGTCACACTGCTCTGCATCGTACGGGGGAGATATCAGGCTCTATATTCATCCTCTATATGGTCCAGTCAGCAAGATTCTATTCTCTATGTCAATTTCTCCCGCACCCATCATCCTCTATATCATCCTCTATCTACTGTAGGGCTCACTTGTCACTTTATCTAAATATATCCATGTGAGATCTAGTTTTAAAGGATTTATTGAAACGAATTCAATGGTGTAATCGGAATTTAATTTGGTTTTTTGGTTTGTGAGTTATAGCATTTTTTGTTACGGGAAAAAATGGGGCCCACCACTGTCACCTCTCTCCACTCTTCAATCTGCCGGCGTCCTGAGGCTGTCCGCACCGGGACCTCTAAAGGCGTCCGGTAAAACGATAGAGGAGTCTGTAGCGTAAAAATGTGCTGCAGCGGGTACTCTAAACGTACCGGTAAAGCAACTGGTTCGCTATATTTAGCGCCGTAGCGGATGTACTGTAGCGGACGCACGCCCACGCGGCAGCGGACGCGCGCGGCAGATTGAAGAGTGGAGAGAGGTGACAGTGGTGGGCCCCATTTTTTCCCGTAACAAAAAATGCTATAACTCACAAACCAAAAAACCAAATTAAATTCCGATTACACCATTGAATTCGTTTCAATAAATCCTTTAAAACTAGATCTCACATGGATATATTTAGATAAAGTGACAAGTGAGCCCTACAGTAGATAGAGGATGATATAGAGGATGATGGGTGCGGGAGAAATTGACATAGAGAATAGAATCTTGCTGACTGGACCATATAGAGGATGAATATAGAGCCTGATATCTCCCCCGTACGATGCAGAGCAGTGTGACAGTGTCCAAAGAAACTCAGTTGTTGTTTTCGAGATGTATATCTATTGCCTATTGGCGTCTAGCGTGTAACGAAGCAGCACATGTGCTAGGGCGCAAGTATTTGTTCTGGTTTGGCCAATGTATAATGGAAAGTGACATTTTTTTGATAAGACTCTATTTATCTAAAATAATGTAATTTTCACTTAATCTCAAGTTTGACTAATTATATAAAATAATTATTAATATTTATGATGCGTAATAGATATTGCTTCCACCTCAAAAAAATGCAATTCAACAAGGTCAACAAGGTTTGGTTGAATCAAACTACTTTAGTTTTAGCTGAGTTTATAGAAAATAATATCAAAATTTATAAATCTAAATAAATATATTATGTATACATGATTAGTATAATAAACATTATATTACTATCTTCTTCTTACATAAATTTGGTCAAATTTGATGGTTTGGTTTAACACTATATGCTAGAACCACATCTTTTTAGGACGTATTATTAGATTAATCGTAAAATATATTTTTATAATAAAACTACTTGATAATATTTTCTATAAATATGCCCATTTAAGAAATTTGACTTAGTCTAAACCTAGGATTATATTCTTTTTTGGACTGAGGAAAGTAGAGGAGACGGCGTTTGATCGTCAGGAAGTCATGTTCTACTGGATTGTGGTGATTGTGCAGTTTCAGAAAAGAATAATGACGCGCCGAATCGAACTCGAAAGAGAAAACAGCAACGCGTGCACGCAGAGCTCTTACCTTAGGGAGACCATCAGGTCCGGTGAGCATGTCCTCGTGGAGGACACAGCCCGGCGTGGCAACTTCCATGTGGTAGGCGTTTAGGTGCACCCATTCGGCGCCAAACGTCGTGTCTGCGCTTGCGCTTTATTGGTCAGCTAATAACAGAGCAACCCCCAACGATCTGACTGACCAGTATCTGTAGCTCAACGGCCAACCACCTCCTGTCTTCACTCCGATCCTGTACTTCCCCTATAAAACACCCCCTCCCGCAACCCGCAATTGCACCACGCAAAACACACTCGAAGCAAACAAAGCCCACGCACGGTCCAGCGATCGAGCCTTCTTCCATCGAATCACCCGCTAGCTAGGAGTAGCAGCGCGACGCGATGGCTTCCCTCACCGTGTCCACGGCGACCGCGGCGTCCGGCGGCAAGAACAAGGAGCGCGAGGGCGCGGAGATCATCACGGGCGCGGAGGCCTGCTTCGCGCACTCCAAGCAGATGCTCAAGGCGCTGGGCTTCCCCGGCGGCGTGATGCCGCTGCGGGGGCTGGAGGAGTGCGGCTGGGTGCGCGACACCGGGTTCGTGTGGATGCGGCAGAAGGCCCCCTACGAGCACTACTTCCGCGGCACGGGCACGCGGGTGCGCTACGACGCCGAGGTCACCGCGTACGTGGAGGACGGCCGGATGAAGCGCATGACCGGGGTGCGCAGCAAGCAGGTCATGCTCTGGGTGCCCATCGTCGAGATGAGCCTCGACGGTGAGAAGCGCGACAAGATCTACTTCAAGTCCAACGTCGGGATCGGCCGCTCGTTCCCCGCCTCCGCCTTCCCGGACGAGGACGAGGAAGCGGAGCCGAAGAAGGAAGAGGAGGAGAAGAAGGAGAACGGAGACGACAAGCCAGCCGCCGACGATGCCGCCAGCAAGTGAGACGCGAACGCGCGCGTGTCGTCGTCGTGCCGGGTACGCTGCGAGTTCTGTGCGCGGTTGCACGCACGATTGCGCGACGCATCTCGCGCGCGGCCACGCGTGAAGATGCATGTATGATGTATCGTCTTTCTTTGCGAGTTTGTATTGCTTGTCATTTTTTTTCTTTTATTTCTTTTTCTTTCAAAACGTATCATTGCTTCTGTTTCCCTGTTTAGCGCGTTTGATACGCACGGGAAGAATAATCGAACGAGTGTGATGTTTACGCGAAAGGAAATGTTAGGGCCTCCATGGATGCCGGAGTTGAGAGCAGTTGAGCAACCCACCAGCTGCGGACCTAACAAATTTACACAAGGACGGCCGTCTTTCTCCTCGCGCCACCAACTCCCTCTCCGACGCCCGTCCTCCTCTCTAGCTCCCTCTATGGTGCCCCTCCTCCTCTCCAGTAACCCTCCTCCTCTTCGGCTCCCCTCGCCCCCGCCGCCGCGGCTCGCTAGGGGTTCGCCGGAGCTCCGCGCCCGCGGCTTCGACGAAGCCCTAGTGCGTTTGCGGCGGCCTCCTTCTCCCCCCTCCCGCCGCTGCCATGGCTCCTTCTCCCCTAGCTCTGTCGCCGCGATGCCCCCGCCCTGCCCTAGCCCGGCTGCCTCCCCTAAACCGCCCTCTAGCCATCCGCACTGCCTGACCAGCCTTCCTCCCCCAAACCCCTTCTCTTCTAAGCTCGCCGGAGTTGGGGAAGAAGGGGGTCGGGTGTGGTGGGGGCGCGGGTGCGGGCGTCGCGCGGGCGTGGCCGCCGGGCAGCCATGAATATGAGAGAGAGAAAGAGGTGGAAGACGATGCGAAAGGATGAGATGCGCCAAGAGGAGAGAGACAGAGAACGTGTGAGAGGTGGCCGTGCGGTCCCCTTTAAAAATGGTTTTTCGTGTTTAAGTCTTTGCCTTTATATAAAGTATTTTTTTCATTCTGAATTGTAAGTTCTAGCTTTTCAATATATGGCCGTGCGGTCCCCTTTAAAAATGGTTTTTCGTGTTTAAGTCTTTGCCTTTATATAAAGTATTTTTTTTACCTACATTTAATACTCCATGCATGCGTCCAAAGATTTGATGTGACAAGGAATCTTGTAAAGTTTTGGAATTTTGAAGGGAACTAAACAAGGCCATATATTGAAAAGCTAGAACTTACAATTCAGAATGAAAAAAATACTTTATATAAAGGCAAAGACTTAAACACGAAAAACCATTTTTAAAGGGGACCGCACGGCCACCTCTCACACGTTCTCTGTCTCTCTCCTCTTGGCGCATCTCATCCTTTCGCATCGTCTTCCACCTCTTTCTCTCTCTCATATTCATGGCTGCCCGGCGGCCACGCCCGCGCGACGCCCGCACCCGCGCCCCACCACACCCGACCCCCTTCTTCCCCAACTCCGGCGAGCTTAGAAGAGAAGGGGTTTGGGGGAGGAAGGCTGGTCAGGCAGTGCGGATGGCTAGAGGGCGGTTTAGGGGAGGCAGCCGGGCTAGGGCAGGGCGGGGGCATCGCGGCGACAGAGCTAGGGGAGAAGGAGCCATGGCAGCGGCGGGAGGGGGGAGAAGGAGGCCGCCGCAAACGCACTAGGGCTTCGTCGAAGCCGCGGGCGCGGAGCTCCGGCGAACCCCTAGCGAGCCGCGGCGGCGGGGGCGAGGGGAGCCGAAGAGGAGGAGGGTTACTGGAGAGGAGGAGGGGCACCATAGAGGGAGCTAGAGAGGAGGACGGGCGTCGGAGAGGGAGTTGGTGGCGCGAGGAGAAAGACGGCCGTCCTTGTGTAAATTTGTTAGGTCCGCAGCTGGTGGGTTGCTCAACTGCTCTCAACTCCGGCATCCATGGAGGCCCTAACATTTCCTTTCGCGTAAACATCACACTCGTTCGATTATTCTTCCCGTGCGTATCAAACGCGCTAAACAGGGAAACAGAAGCAATGATACGTTTTGAAAGAAAAAGAAATAAAAGAAAAAAAATGACAAGCAATACAAACTCGCAAAGAAAGACGATACATCATACATGCATCTTCACGCGTGGCCGCGCGCGAGATGCGTCGCGCAATCGTGCGTGCAACCGCGCACAGAACTCGCAGCGTACCCGGCACGACGACGACACGCGCGCGTTCGCGTCTCACTTGCTGGCGGCATCGTCGGCGGCTGGCTTGTCGTCTCCGTTCTCCTTCTTCTCCTCCTCTTCCTTCTTCGGCTCCGCTTCCTCGTCCTCGTCCGGGAAGGCGGAGGCGGGGAACGAGCGGCCGATCCCGACGTTGGACTTGAAGTAGATCTTGTCGCGCTTCTCACCGTCGAGGCTCATCTCGACGATGGGCACCCAGAGCATGACCTGCTTGCTGCGCACCCCGGTCATGCGCTTCATCCGGCCGTCCTCCACGTACGCGGTGACCTCGGCGTCGTAGCGCACCCGCGTGCCCGTGCCGCGGAAGTAGTGCTCGTAGGGGGCCTTCTGCCGCATCCACACGAACCCGGTGTCGCGCACCCAGCCGCACTCCTCCAGCCCCCGCAGCGGCATCACGCCGCCGGGGAAGCCCAGCGCCTTGAGCATCTGCTTGGAGTGCGCGAAGCAGGCCTCCGCGCCCGTGATGATCTCCGCGCCCTCGCGCTCCTTGTTCTTGCCGCCGGACGCCGCGGTCGCCGTGGACACGGTGAGGGAAGCCATCGCGTCGCGCTGCTACTCCTAGCTAGCGGGTGATTCGATGGAAGAAGGCTCGATCGCTGGACCGTGCGTGGGCTTTGTTTGCTTCGAGTGTGTTTTGCGTGGTGCAATTGCGGGTTGCGGGAGGGGGTGTTTTATAGGGGAAGTACAGGATCGGAGTGAAGACAGGAGGTGGTTGGCCGTTGAGCTACAGATACTGGTCAGTCAGATCGTTGGGGGTTGCTCTGTTATTAGCTGACCAATAAAGCGCAAGCGCAGACACGACGTTTGGCGCCGAATGGGTGCACCTAAACGCCTACCACATGGAAGTTGCCACGCCGGGCTGTGTCCTCCACGAGGACATGCTCACCGGACCTGATGGTCTCCCTAAGGTAAGAGCTCTGCGTGCACGCGTTGCTGTTTTCTCTTTCGAGTTCGATTCGGCGCGTCATTATTCTTTTCTGAAACTGCACAATCACCACAATCCAGTAGAACATGACTTCCTGACGATCAAACGCCGTCTCCTCTACTTTCCTCAGTCCAAAAAAGAATATAATCCTAGGTTTAGACTAAGTCAAATTTCTTAAATGGGCATATTTATAGAAAATATTATCAAGTAGTTTTATTATAAAAATATATTTTACGATTAATCTAATAATACGTCCTAAAAAGATGTGGTTCTAGCATATAGTGTTAAACCAAACCATCAAATTTGACCAAATTTATGTAAGAAGAAGATAGTAATATAATGTTTATTATACTAATCATGTATACATAATATATTTATTTAGATTTATAAATTTTGATATTATTTTCTATAAACTCAGCTAAAACTAAAGTAGTTTGATTCAACCAAACCTTGTTGACCTTGTTGAATTGCATTTTTTTGAGGTGGAAGCAATATCTATTACGCATCATAAATATTAATAATTATTTTATATAATTAGTCAAACTTGAGATTAAGTGAAAATTACATTATTTTAGATAAATAGAGTCTTATCAAAAAAATGTCACTTTCCATTATACATTGGCCAAACCAGAACAAATACTTGCGCCCTAGCACATGTGCTGCTTCGTTACACGCTAGACGCCAATAGGCAATAGATATACATCTCGAAAACAACAACTGAGTTTCTTTGGACACTGTCACACTGCTCTGCATCGTACGGGGGAGATATCAGGCTCTATATTCATCCTCTATATGGTCCAGTCAGCAAGATTCTATTCTCTATGTCAATTTCTCCCGCACCCATCATCCTCTATATCATCCTCTATCTACTGTAGGGCTCACTTGTCACTTTATCTAAATATATCCATGTGAGATCTAGTTTTAAAGGATTTATTGAAACGAATTCAATGGTGTAATCGGAATTTAATTTGGTTTTTTGGTTTGTGAGTTATAGCATTTTTTGTTACGGGAAAAAATGGGGCCCACCACTGTCACCTCTCTCCACTCTTCAATCTGCCGCGCGCGTCCGCTGCCGCGTGGGCGTGCGTCCGCTACAGTACATCCGCTACGGCGCTAAATATAGCGAACCAGTTGCTTTACCGGTACGTTTAGAGTACCCGCTGCAGCACATTTTTACGCTACAGACTCCTCTATCGTTTTACCGGACGCCTTTAGAGGTCCCGGTGCGGACAGCCTCAGGACGCCGGCATCCTGGAGTGCTTTTGTGCATGTTAAAGCATCTGAACTGAACGAGCTCAACTGTAACCTAATCATCCAAGTTTAAGTTCTCAATTTGGTATGTATGTTTATATTTTTCTTAAATTTGTTATAGAATTTAACGATGTTATTTTTCAGTTTAGATGATATGTTCGTCGATTGTGAGACGTCCATAGTTATTTTGTCAATTTCAAGATCTAACGGTTTAGTTTTTCGAAGATGCTCATAAAGGATATGATCGAAAAATGAAACACCTGATTCAAGGACTATCCTTCGAATGCCAAGCTGCGGAACCAAATTCAGGG
>JAHUYU010000115.1:0-40124 GCA_030439765.1 Tripidium arundinaceum
GTTTGAGATTTGATAATCCAAGATTAAGGACCTCATTAGTGCAAAGAGAGTAGCAAGTGTGCATCCACTCTTCTCATTAGGCTTGGTTGGGTCAAGTGAGAGTTTGTGCTTGTTACTCTTGGTGATCGGCATCACCTAGATGGCTTGGCGGCGATTAGGAGCTTGGTGATCATCCGGCGGAGCTTGTGGATGACCCAACTCATGGTGTGAGCGGTTGTGGGCGATTCACCGCATCGGAACGACAGAGAATCAGCCCGTAGAGGCACTCGGTCCTTGCGCGGATCAAGGAGAAGCAATACACTTGTGTGGGTGCTCCAACGAGGACTAGTGGGGAGTGCCGACTCTCCGATATCTCGGGAAAAAATCGCCGTGTTCCTTTTCCTCTCTTTACTTTGAGCATTTACTTTTGTGCAATTACATTCATGTTCTTACATTCCTAGAATTGCCATGCTAGAGTAGGATTGGAACCTAGGGTGCAAAACTCTTGTGCGGTAAGGTAGAAAACACTAGTTCAAGCAAAAGACAACAATGCAAAGGGAGTTGGTGAAATGGCTTCTATGTTGTGGGATATCACAGCATCATGTGAAAGCAAGCATATTTGGCAAAATGGCAAATGAGACTTGAGTTGATGATTTTGGATTGGTCTCAATAGTGGCTTGCTTTGCATGAACAAGAAGAGTTTGATAGTGGATTAGCTTTGATCAAGGTTTAAGAATGAATCAAGAATGCATAAATGAGGAAATTGCAAGCAAAGCTCAAATGACAAAGGACACAACTCATATTGGATATAAGTCAGCCTCTACATTGGTTTGCTTGTATGGATAAAGATTTGAAAAATCACTATGCATTGATTTGATCAAGCTAGAAGTATGAAGATAGATATTGAAGTGAGGGTTAGGAGTGTCAAGCCAAAATGAAGAGGATATAAGGAATCGTGAATTGGCTTGACCATATTGATGTTGATTCATACATGTCAATCTATGTGAATCAAACTAAAGCTTGATTGATCTCAACATTCATATCTAGAAGATATTCAAGCAAGGATCACAATATTGAAGAAATGGTTTCTCAATGGATGCTTAATATGATGTGACTTGAGAATGGCTCGATAGGGTGAAGATAGCAAGGAAAGGGCTTCTAGGGACTAAGCGCAGGTGAAGGGCAAGCGATGGCTTGAGGACCGAGGTACCATGGCTAATGTGAAGAAGAGAGTACTTGCATTGAGTCGAGGTACTAATCGAGCTATGAGGAGTTATATTGTGTTGACGATCAAATCATTAGTGGAAGTGACTTGAAGCCATGGATTGAACTCACATGTGTTGAAATGGTTCAAGTCACATTCTCAAGGTATAATGAGAATGAGGATAATACATTGGTTGGTGGAACCCCCCAATTACAATTGGATGCGGTGATCGACTCAAAGGCGTTTAAATTCTTTTATATTTCGAATTTGAGTTTAGGAAAAGCCGTACTACAAAGGGGAATACAATGCACAAGTTTTAATGTGCAACCAAGTGCTCAAAAAACCCACCGAGATATCATCAAACCCCTAGCCAAGACAGCATGCTCTTATTTTTGACTCTTTGACTGTCTGGGCTGAGCGGCAGTGCTGCTCGTGCAAGGAGCACTGCTGCGCGAGGAGCACTGCCGCACACACAAGGAGCAGTGCCACTCGAGCCGCAGTTTCAGGGACTCACGCGGCACTGCCGCGACTTAAAGCGACCGTTGGGTGCTGAGGGGTATTTTACATCTCCCTCATCCACCCCCAACGGTCATCTCGACCATTCCCTTCCCAAGTGCGACCAGAAGCTCTCTCTTTCTCTTTCTCACTCCATTGAAGCCCCTCAAGCTTCTCCCTTTGATTCCCTTCCAAATCCAAGAGAGTTTGAGCCTCCAAACTGAATTAGAGAGCTCACCAATCTGTTCTTCATCTCCTAGAGCACTTGGTTCACGTTCAAGCCGGTGGATTGTGTTTGTTACTCTTGGAGCAAGGCTCCTAGCCATCTAGGCGTCACCCGGAAGCTTCCAACTCGTGTGGCTGCTCCGGGACGTTTGTAATCACCCTCTACAACTAGTAAGAACCTCTCAAGTCAAGAGACTTGGTCTCTTGACTTGAGAAGAGGAGCGAGTTGAAAGAGACTCCAAAGCCGTTTTGACTTCCTCAACAACGTGGAGGTAGGCAAGCCTTGGTGGCGAGCTGAACCACGGGATAAACACCTTGTCTTTTGTGTTCTTGCTATTTGTATTGCTCTCTACTCGTTTGTTGGTGATTCTAGGGTTTGGTCCCGATCTACTTGTGCATAAGCTTCGTAATTTGCTTGATCTAAATTTCCTTGGGTAGATTTTGAATCATGCACTCGAGCTTGTCAGGTGGAGCGGTAGTGCTGCTCGTGTGCCCAGCAGTGCTGCTCGAGTGGCAGTGCTGGGACTCTGAACGACATTGCTGCTCAGAATTTAACAGTGGCCAACCTAGTTTCATTCCTATTTTCGTGCATGGCCGTGTGCCCTATGCACATCACCATTATGCGCATGAAATGTGTGCACTATAGGAGAGAGACACCTGCAGTACACACATCCCCATACACATCCACTGTGATGTGCATGGGGCACATTCCCCTCACCACAAGCACCCTCCTCTCCCTTCCCTCTCTACTGCCATCGAGCTTGCCTTCGAGCGTGCCACCAATGGGCAAGCTCGAAGAAGGCGTGGGGATGACCGGAGGCCCAAGGGCAACAATCCATCGAGATCCGCCTGCGCCTCGACATATGGTGGCACCGACATTGCGCTCGGCAGCGGGTCGCCGACGGCGGTGGACGCCGAGCTCGAACAAGGCGTCGGCGACGCGAGCGACGCCCAAAATAGCCAAAGGAGAGCCGTTTTAGGCATGCCGCTCGTCACCATGTCGCGTCCACCGGGCGTTGCCTCTTTGTCACTCGTCGTCGCGTTGCCATGTCGCATCTGCCCTGGCGTCGCATCTGCCGTCCTCCGGGTCTCTCAGCAGCCGACAGCTCCCTCTCCGCCCTCCACGCCTATGCTTGCGCCAACAACAAAGGCACACGACGACGATGGCACCAGCCAGCAGAGGCAGACATGTCTCTAGGCCGAGTTTCTAGGCCATTGTGGTTGGGTCTCGACGCTGAAGGAGGAGAGCTGCTCAGCTACAACACAGTCTCGAGATATATATAGTACTCCAGTAGGGAGGTAGGGTGAAGACATGTGTCACTATCTCTGTAGCTACAGTAATCTTGTTTTTGCCCCTAGGGGCATATGCCACCATGTGCACCACATATGCCCTAAGACCAAAATTTCGATGTGTGATTCTCTCCTCCCAACAGCCACACATGTGAAAGCATCTAGGCCCCTAGTTGGGTTTCGGTGATTAATGACTACACAAGATTATTGTGACTAACGTGTGTTTTGCAGAAGCAAAATGAGTTAGGTCACGATAATGGTGATTGATTGGGCAATACGGTTTTCATGGCCCTATTGATGGTTTTCAATTTCGGTTTTCAAAGGATGAGCGCGAAGATTAAGGATTGGCTAGTTCTAAGTGTCGATGGTGTTGAGGGACACTTAGATTAGTGATTAGGATCTTTGTTTTTTCTTTGACCGTACTATAAAATGGGCATGGAAGGGTAGTCTAGAGAGTGGGTAGCGCTAGGTGCCATCTTTTGAGTTGTCTCTGTGTGCACCGGATATGTGTCACTGGATACAGTCAGAGAATTGAGATTCAGAGGATCAAATTCAGCACAGCGCTGAGCCACTGGATACGGTGCACTGGATTGGACACTTAGAACCATCTGCAACGTGCCCGGGGAGTCAGTGCACGCACCGGACATGTCCAGTGCGGCACCGGACTCCCCACCAGATATGACACTCAGAGAGGGCTGCAAGGTTGCTTGTCGAGCATTGTACTCACCTGACATATCCGGTGTGCACCGGTGCTCTGCCACCGTGAAAGGACCTTGATGTCGCCTAGAGGGGGAGTGAATAGGCCTGTTAAAACAAAACTTGAAAGCCACTGTTAAATTCTGAGCAGCAATGTCGTTCAGAGTCCCAGCACTGCCACTCGAGCAGCACTGCTGGGCACACGAGCAGCACTACCGCTCCACCTGACAAGCTCGAGTGCATGATTCAAAATCTACCCAAGGAAATTTAGATCAAGCAAATTACGAAGCTTATGCACAAGTAGATCGGGACCAAACCCTAGAATCACCAACAAACGAGTAGAGAGCAATACAAATAGCAAGAACACAAAAGACAAGGTGTTTATCCCGTGGTTCAGCTCGCCACCAAGGCTTGCCTACCTCCACGTTGTTGAGGAAGTCAAAACGGCTTTGGAGTCTCTTTCAACTCGCTCCTCTTCTCAAGTCAAGAGACCAAGTCTCTTGACTTGAGAGGTTCTTACTAGTTGTAGAGGGTGATTACAAACGTCCCGGAGCAGCCACACGAGTTGGAAGCTTCCGGGTGACGCCTAGATGGCTAGGAGCCTTGCTCCAAGAGTAACAAACACAATCCACCGGCTTGAACGTGAACCAAGTGCTCTAGGAGATGAAGAACAGATTGGTGAGCTCTCTAATTCAGTTTGGAGGCTCAAACTCTCTTGGATTTGGAAGGGAATCAAAGGGAGAAGCTTGAGGGGCTTCAATGGAGTGAGAAAGAGAAAGAGAGAGCTTCTGGTCGCACTTGGGAAGGGAATGGTCGAGATGACCGTTGGGGGTGGATGAGGGAGATGTAAAATACCCCTCAGCACCCAACGGTCGCTTTAAGTCGCGGCAGTGCCGCGTGAGTCCCTGAAACTGCGGCTCGAGTGGCACTGCTCCTTGTGTGTGCGGCAGTGCTCCTCGCGCAGCAGTGCTCCTTGCACGAGCAGCACTGCCGCTCAGCCCAGACAGTCAAAGAGTCAAAAATAAGAGCATGCTGTCTTGGCTAGGGGTTTGATGATATCTCGGTGGGTTTTTTGAGCACTTGGTTGCACATTAAAACTTGTGCATTGTATTCCCCTTTGTAGTACGGCTTTTCCTAAACTCAAATTCGAAATATAAAAGAATTTAAACGCCTTTGAGTCGATCACCGCATCCAATTGTAATTGGGGGGTTCCACCAACCAATGTATTATCCTCATTCTCATTATACCTTGAGAATGTGACTTGAACCATTTCAACACATGTGAGTTCAATCCATGGCTTCAAGTCACTTCCACTAATGATTTGATCGTCAACACAATATAACTCCTCATAGCTCGATTAGTACCTCGACTCAATGCAAGTACTCTCTTCTTCACATTAGCCATGGTACCTCGGTCCTCAAGCCATCGCTTGCCCTTCACCTGCGCTTAGTCCCTAGAAGCCCTTTCCTTGCTATCTTCACCCTATCGAGCCATTCTCAAGTCACATCATATTAAGCATCCATTGAGAAACCATTTCTTCAATATTGTGATCCTTGCTTGAATATCTTCTAGATATGAATGTTGAGATCAATCAAGCTTTAGTTTGATTCACATAGATTGACATGTATGAATCAACATCAATATGGTCAAGCCAATTCACGATTCCTTATATCCTCTTCATTTTGGCTTGACACTCCTAACCCTCACTTCAATATCTATCTTCATACTTCTAGCTTGATCAAATCAATGCATAGTGATTTTTCAAATCTTTATCCATACAAGCAAACCAATGTAGAGGCTGACTTATATCCAATATGAGTTGTGTCCTTTGTCATTTGAGCTTTGCTTGCAATTTCCTCATTTATGCATTCTTGATTCATTCTTAAACCTTGATCAAAGCTAATCCACTATCAAACTCTTCTTGTTCATGCAAAGCAAGCCACTATTGAGACCAATCCAAAATCATCAACTCAAGTCTCATTTGCCATTTTGCCAAATATGCTTGCTTTCACATGATGCTGTGATATCCCACAACATAGAAGCCATTTCACCAACTCCCTTTGCATTGTTGTCTTTTGCTTGAACTAGTGTTTTCTACCTTACCGCACAAGAGTTTTGCACCCTAGGTTCCAATCCTACTCTAGCATGGCAATTCTAGGAATGTAAGAACATGAATGTAATTGCACAAAAGTAAATGCTCAAAGTAAAGAGAGGAAAAGGAACACGGCGATTTTTTCCCGAGATATCGGAGAGTCGGCACTCCCCACTAGTCCTCGTTGGAGCACCCACACAAGTGTATTGCTTCTCCTTGATCCGCGCAAGGACCGAGTGCCTCTACGGGCTGATTCTCTGTCGTTCCGATGCGGTGAATCGCCCACAACCGCTCACACCATGAGTTGGGTCATCCACAAGCTCCGCCGGATGATCACCAAGCTCCTAATCGCCGCCAAGCCATCTAGGTGATGCCGATCACCAAGAGTAACAAGCACAAACTCTCACTTGACCCAACCAAGCCTAATGAGAAGAGTGGATGCACACTTGCTACTCTCTTTGCACTAATGAGGTCCTTAATCTTGGATTATCAAATCTCAATCACCCCACTAGGCACTTGCTCTCCCTTGCACTCCAAGTGGTTCCTTCAGCTAAACAAATGAGCAAGAGAGGAGAATGGGACGAGATGGAGGGGTATAAATAGGGCCAAGTCCAAAAACTAGCCGTTACCCCTTTTTCTCTGCAGAAACGCGTGCACTGGACATGTCAGGTGCATTGCACCGGACATGCCGGTGCCTGTCCCAACGGCTAGTTTTTCAAACTAACCGTTACAGTCCTCGCATCCAGTGTGAAAGTGCATCTAGCCCTTTAGTTGGTTTTGGTGAATTGAATGACAACACAATTAAAGGTCTAACAAGTTTGCTAAGTGTTGAACAAGATATTGAGCTTATTGCATACACTTGTGGATTGCGGAATGAGAAGTGTATAAAGGTTCAACAAGAAGGCGAACTTGATGATATTCCTCATAATGTCCAAATAAAGGCCAAAATTGTGTATTATTGTATTGGAAGATTATGGAAACACTCTAGTTCAAGCAAAAGACAACAATGCAAAGGGAGTTGGTGAAATGGCTTCTATGTTGTGGGATATCACAGCATCATGTGAAAGCAAGCATATTTGGCAAAATGGCAAATGAGACTTGAGTTGATGATTTTGGATTGGTCTCAATAGTGGCTTGCTTTGCATGAACAAGAAGAGTTTGATAGTGGATTAGCTTTGATCAAGGTTTAAGAATGAATCAAGAATGCATAAATGAGGAAATTGCAAGCAAAGCTCAAATGACAAAGGACACAACTCATATTGGATATAAGTCAGCCTCTACATTGGTTTGCTTGTATGGATAAAGATTTGAAAAATCACTATGCATTGATTTGATCAAGCTAGAAGTATGAAGATAGATATTGAAGTGAGGGTTAGGAGTGTCAAGCCAAAATGAAGAGGATATAAGGAATCGTGAATTGGCTTGACCATATTGATGTTGATTCATACATGTCAATCTATGTGAATCAAACTAAAGCTTGATTGATCTCAACATTCATATCTAGAAGATATTCAAGCAAGGATCACAATATTGAAGAAATGGTTTCTCAATGGATGCTTAATATGATGTGACTTGAGAATGGCTCGATAGGGTGAAGATAGCAAGGAAAGGGCTTCTAGGGACTAAGCGCAGGTGAAGGGCAAGCGATGGCTTGAGGACCGAGGTACCATGGCTAATGTGAAGAAGAGAGTACTTGCATTGAGTCGAGGTACTAATCGAGCTATGAGGAGTTATATTGTGTTGACGATCAAATCATTAGTGGAAGTGACTTGAAGCCATGGATTGAACTCACATGTGTTGAAATGGTTCAAGTCACATTCTCAAGGTATAATGAGAATGAGGATAATACATTGGTTGGTGGAACCCCCCAATTACAATTGGATGCGGTGATCGACTCAAAGGCGTTTAAATTCTTTTATATTTCGAATTTGAGTTTAGGAAAAGCCGTACTACAAAGGGGAATACAATGCACAAGTTTTAATGTGCAACCAAGTGCTCAAAAAACCCACCGAGATATCATCAAACCCCTAGCCAAGACAGCATGCTCTTATTTTTGACTCTTTGACTGTCTGGGCTGAGCGGCAGTGCTGCTCGTGCAAGGAGCACTGCTGCGCGAGGAGCACTGCCGCACACACAAGGAGCAGTGCCACTCGAGCCGCAGTTTCAGGGACTCACGCGGCACTGCCGCGACTTAAAGCGACCGTTGGGTGCTGAGGGGTATTTTACATCTCCCTCATCCACCCCCAACGGTCATCTCGACCATTCCCTTCCCAAGTGCGACCAGAAGCTCTCTCTTTCTCTTTCTCACTCCATTGAAGCCCCTCAAGCTTCTCCCTTTGATTCCCTTCCAAATCCAAGAGAGTTTGAGCCTCCAAACTGAATTAGAGAGCTCACCAATCTGTTCTTCATCTCCTAGAGCACTTGGTTCACGTTCAAGCCGGTGGATTGTGTTTGTTACTCTTGGAGCAAGGCTCCTAGCCATCTAGGCGTCACCCGGAAGCTTCCAACTCGTGTGGCTGCTCCGGGACGTTTGTAATCACCCTCTACAACTAGTAAGAACCTCTCAAGTCAAGAGACTTGGTCTCTTGACTTGAGAAGAGGAGCGAGTTGAAAGAGACTCCAAAGCCGTTTTGACTTCCTCAACAACGTGGAGGTAGGCAAGCCTTGGTGGCGAGCTGAACCACGGGATAAACACCTTGTCTTTTGTGTTCTTGCTATTTGTATTGCTCTCTACTCGTTTGTTGGTGATTCTAGGGTTTGGTCCCGATCTACTTGTGCATAAGCTTCGTAATTTGCTTGATCTAAATTTCCTTGGGTAGATTTTGAATCATGCACTCGAGCTTGTCAGGTGGAGCGGTAGTGCTGCTCGTGTGCCCAGCAGTGCTGCTCGAGTGGCAGTGCTGGGACTCTGAACGACATTGCTGCTCAGAATTTAACAGTGGCTTTCAAGTTTTGTTTTAACAGGCCTATTCACTCCCCCTCTAGGCGACATCAAGGTCCTTTCACGGTGGCAGAGCACCGGTGCACACCGGATATGTCAGGTGAGTACAATGCTCGACAAGCAACCTTGCAGCCCTCTCTGAGTGTCATATCTGGTGGGGAGTCCGGTGCCGCACTGGACATGTCCGGTGCGTGCACTGACTCCCCGGGCACGTTGCAGATGGTTCTAAGTGTCCAATCCAGTGCACCGTATCCAGTGGCTCAGCGCTGTGCTGAATTTGATCCTCTGAATCTCAATTCTCTGACTGTATCCAGTGACACATATCCGGTGCACACAGAGACAACTCAAAAGATGGCACCTAGCGCTACCCACTCTCTAGACTACCCTTCCATGCCCATTTTATAGTACGGTCAAAGAAAAAACAAAGATCCTAATCACTAATCTAAGTGTCCCTCAACACCATCGACACTTAGAACTAGCCAATCCTTAATCTTCGCGCTCATCCTTTGAAAACCGAAATTGAAAACCATCAATAGGGCCATGAAAACCGTATTGCCCAATCAATCACCATTATCGTGACCTAACTCATTTTGCTTCTGCAAAACACACGTTAGTCACAATAATCTTGTGTAGTCATTAATCACCGAAACCCAACTAGGGGCCTAGATGCTTTCACATGTGTGGCTGTTGGGAGGAGAGAATCACACATCGAAATTTTGGTCTTAGGGCATATGTGGTGCACATGGTGGCATATGCCCCTAGGGGCAAAAACAAGATTACTGTAGCTACAGAGATAGTGACACATGTCTTCACCCTACCTCCCTACTGGAGTACTATATATATCTCGAGACTGTGTTGTAGCTGAGCAGCTCTCCTCCTTCAGCGTCGAGACCCAACCACAATGGCCTAGAAACTCGGCCTAGAGACATGTCTGCCTCTGCTGGCTGGTGCCATCGTCGTCGTGTGCCTTTGTTGTTGGCGCAAGCATAGGCGTGGAGGGCGGAGAGGGAGCTGTCGGCTGCTGAGAGACCCGGAGGACGGCAGATGCGACGCCAGGGCAGATGCGACATGGCAACGCGACGACGAGTGACAAAGAGGCAACGCCCGGTGGACGCGACATGGTGACGAGCGGCATGCCTAAAACGGCTCTCCTTTGGCTATTTTGGGCGTCGCTCGCGTCGCCGACGCCTTGTTCGAGCTCGGCGTCCACCGCCGTCGGCGACCCGCTGCCGAGCGCAATGTCGGTGCCACCATATGTCGAGGCGCAGGCGGATCTCGATGGATTGTTGCCCTTGGGCCTCCGGTCATCCCCACGCCTTCTTCGAGCTTGCCCATTGGTGGCACGCTCGAAGGCAAGCTCGATGGCAGTAGAGAGGGAAGGGAGAGGAGGGTGCTTGTGGTGAGGGGAATGTGCCCCATGCACATCACAGTGGATGTGTATGGGGATGTGTGTACTGCAGGTGTCTCTCTCCTATAGTGCACACATTTCATGCGCATAATGGTGATGTGCATAGGGCACACGGCCATGCACGAAAATAGGAATGAAACTAGGTTGGCCACTGTTTACTTATGGAGCCACTAGGGAATCTCGATTTTTTTATATTTTTTAGAAATACAGTGCATGGCATTTGAGGACTCCAAAATAATTCAAAGGACAAAAAAAACAAGGGAAACACAAACAGATAGCTAGTGAACACTTAGCCGAGGAAATTAAGCCAACAAATAAATTCTATATTAGTTGATGATCGATGGATGTATATCACTTCAATGACTAATCTAATGATATTAATTACGCATAATAAATACTAGTCTCTTTAATATATATTTGGTTAAAGTTAAAGTCCTTTGAATTTTTGGAAAGTGAGAATGTCACTTATTCTGGGACACAGGGAGTAATGCATAGTGTTAAGCACTAAAATCATCCTACTATATATATAGCGAAAAAATATATGATTTGTGATATGATAGTTGGGCTCACCTTTTTGCCGAAGAGGATTGAGGATTTGGTCGAATTGCGGGCTTTTGTTCCCTATTTCATCAACTGGGGTCATGCTGACATATCACACAAAGAATGGATGATATGATGAATTACTTGCACCTGCCAAAATTCAGCTTCCTTACAAATGATTAATTCATCGCTAGCAAAAAAAAAGAATGTATTGGAGGATAGACAGGTCAAAAATAACCCTGTGAGGGGCTTAGAGGTGTCGTTTCCATAGCTTCTAGTAGACTTGGAGGCTACTTATTAATAACAAGGACTAAAAAGGTATGGCAAAAGCGAATACCCTTGTTTGGTTCCTTGGAAGTCCGAATATACCTATAGGATCAATTTCTCGCTGGCTTTATCTAAAAATGGCGTACGGAGATGCATGCATGCACTAACTTTATGAAATGGACACAATACCCTTTACGTCGCAAAGCATCAATCACAATGGGCCAGTCTATCGCATCAAAAGCTTTAACCAACTTCAATTCTTACCATGAAAGCTTTTTCTATTTAAGAGTGTGTTTGGTTGTAGACCAGAAAAGGCTTGGCCAAATTTGTCCATGGCCAAAGTTAGGGTTGGGCAGAGGCCCTTTCCACTGTTGCTAAAGCTAGAGTGGAGCTTGACCCTAGCCACTCTCCTAGGCCCTCTACCCCAAAAGCCATTCCTTTTCTTGCCTTTCTCAAGGTCGCCAACATTGAAAAAGATAAGGGAGGACCTTTTAGTATGACCCTGTTAAGATCATGGTCAGCTTGTTTGGATACACAAGTAGCTAATAGTTGGTGGCTGGGTGCTTTTTGGATCAGCAGCAAAAATATGCATGCATTGGTGGTTTTGTCTAGTCTCAGTTTGTTTCAGTTTGTTTCAGTTTATTCTCTCTCACATAATACTATTGAATCAGCCGACTTGTGCACCAGCGGAACAGGCTGATTGTCCATTTTCACTCAGGGAGATGGGATCTTGAACGTGAACATTTCTTCATGTGCTGCACGTTGCTGCATTTGATAACCTGGGAACGTTGCGTGACAATATGGCTGTGTACAGTAATCTACAGACCACAGAGATCTTTACTAGTGAAGCAGAACGACAGCTTAGCTTTATCGGTAAAACAGTTTTTTTATTTCAGTTTCATAAAATGGCTTCACCAATGAAGAAGTTGTTTTCGGAAAACGTTTACTAAAACAGCTTTTCACTGAAGATAACATAGAGCTAAGAGAAACTAGTATTTTTAACTTTACCTAGTTTCACCTGAGAAACTGTGCATGCAAGAGAAGCTGAATCTAAAAACAGCTTCGTAAAGTTAGGACAAAATTCCTACCAAACGATCTCTAAAGTATATAAATTGAAGGCATTCCTGTAATCCATGATGCAATTTTCTCCGCGGATGGAACATGCAAGGTCCCATCATCATTTACTGGACGGACAAGCATTTTTTTTGAAAGGTACGGACAAGCATTTGACCATTCGTTTATAGACCCTGCTTCTGAATATTTATTTACCTGCTCATTCCATTGAGATCTCTTCCCTCATGGATCTTCTTTGTAGTCACGTGCGCACTTTGACATGATATTAGAGGTGTTTAGATCCACTCACCTAACAGTTCAGTATCTCAATCCAGCTAATAGTAACAGCTAGTAGATTGAAAAAAGAAATTTTATCCTTCTACTTATCTCTATCTACATGCCATTTAATAAAAGATTAAAAAGAAGAAAGAAAGAACACTATAGACAAAACCACCAATGCATGCATATTTTTGCTGCTGATCCAAAAAGCACCCAGCCACCAACTATTAGCTACTTGTGTATCCAAACAAGCTGACCATGATCTTAACAGGGTCATACTAAAAGGTCCTCCCTTATCTTTTTCAATGTTGGCGACCTTGAGAAAGGCAAGAAAAGGAATGGCTTTTGGGGTAGAGGGCCTAGGAGAGTGGCTAGGGTCAAGCTCCACTCTAGCTTTAGCAACAGTGGAAAGGGCCTCTGCCCAACCCTAACTTTGGCCATGGACAAATTTGGCCAAGCCTTTTCTGGTCTACAACCAAACACACTCTTAAATAGAAAAAGCTTTCATGGTAAGAATTGAAGTTGGTTAAAGCTTTTGATGCGATAGACTGGCCCATTGTGATTGATGCTTTGCGACGTAAAGGGTATTGTGTCCATTTCATAAAGTTAGTGCATGCATGCATCTCCGTACGCCATTTTTAGATAAAGCCAGCGAGAAATTGATCCTATAGGTATATTCGGACTTCCAAGGAACCAAACAAGGGTATTCGCTTTTGCCATACCTTTTTAGTCCTTGTTATTAATAAGTAGCCTCCAAGTCTACTAGAAGCTATGGAAACGACACCTCTAAGCCCCTCACAGGGTTATTTTTGACCTGTCTATCCTCCAATACATTCTTTTTTTTTGCTAGCGATGAATTAATCATTTGTAAGGAAGCTGAATTTTGGCAGGTGCAAGTAATTCATCATATCATCCATTCTTTGTGTGATATGTCAGCATGACCCCAGTTGATGAAATAGGGAACAAAAGCCCGCAATTCGACCAAATCCTCAATCCTCTTCGGCAAAAAGGTGAGCCCAACTATCATATCACAAATCATATATTTTTTCGCTATATATATAGTAGGATGATTTTAGTGCTTAACACTATGCATTACTCCCTGTGTCCCAGAATAAGTGACATTCTCACTTTCCAAAAATTCAAAGGACTTTAACTTTAACCAAATATATATTAAAGAGACTAGTATTTATTATGCGTAATTAATATCATTAGATTAGTCATTGAAGTGATATACATCCATCGATCATCAACTAATATAGAATTTATTTGTTGGCTTAATTTCCTCGGCTAAGTGTTCACTAGCTATCTGTTTGTGTTTCCCTTGTTTTTTTTGTCCTTTGAATTATTTTGGAGTCCTCAAATGCCATGCACTGTATTTCTAAAAAATATAAAAAAATCGAGATTCCCTAGTGGCTCCATAAGTAAACAGTGGCCAACCTAGTTTCATTCCTATTTTCGTGCATGGCCGTGTGCCCTATGCACATCACCATTATGCGCATGAAATGTGTGCACTATAGGAGAGAGACACCTGCAGTACACACATCCCCATACACATCCACTGTGATGTGCATGGGGCACATTCCCCTCACCACAAGCACCCTCCTCTCCCTTCCCTCTCTACTGCCATCGAGCTTGCCTTCGAGCGTGCCACCAATGGGCAAGCTCGAAGAAGGCGTGGGGATGACCGGAGGCCCAAGGGCAACAATCCATCGAGATCCGCCTGCGCCTCGACATATGGTGGCACCGACATTGCGCTCGGCAGCGGGTCGCCGACGGCGGTGGACGCCGAGCTCGAACAAGGCGTCGGCGACGCGAGCGACGCCCAAAATAGCCAAAGGAGAGCCGTTTTAGGCATGCCGCTCGTCACCATGTCGCGTCCACCGGGCGTTGCCTCTTTGTCACTCGTCGTCGCGTTGCCATGTCGCATCTGCCCTGGCGTCGCATCTGCCGTCCTCCGGGTCTCTCAGCAGCCGACAGCTCCCTCTCCGCCCTCCACGCCTATGCTTGCGCCAACAACAAAGGCACACGACGACGATGGCACCAGCCAGCAGAGGCAGACATGTCTCTAGGCGAGTTTCTAGGCCATTGTGGTTGGGTCTCGACGCTGAAGGAGGAGAGCTGCTCAGCTACAACACAGTCTCGAGATATATATAGTACTCCAGTAGGGAGGTAGGGTGAAGACATGTGTCACTATCTCTGTAGCTACAGTAATCTTGTTTTTGCCCCTAGGGGCATATGCCACCATGTGCACCACATATGCCCTAAGACCAAAATTTCGATGTGTGATTCTCTCCTCCCAACAGCCACACATGTGAAAGCATCTAGGCCCCTAGTTGGGTTTCGGTGATTAATGACTACACAAGATTATTGTGACTAACGTGTGTTTTGCAGAAGCAAAATGAGTTAGGTCACGATAATGGTGATTGATTGGGCAATACGGTTTTCATGGCCCTATTGATGGTTTTCAATTTCGGTTTTCAAAGGATGAGCGCGAAGATTAAGGATTGGCTAGTTCTAAGTGTCGATGGTGTTGAGGGACACTTAGATTAGTGATTAGGATCTTTGTTTTTTCTTTGACCGTACTATAAAATGGGCATGGAAGGGTAGTCTAGAGAGTGGGTAGCGCTAGGTGCCATCTTTTGAGTTGTCTCTGTGTGCACCGGATATGTGTCACTGGATACAGTCAGAGAATTGAGATTCAGAGGATCAAATTCAGCACAGCGCTGAGCCACTGGATACGGTGCACTGGATTGGACACTTAGAACCATCTGCAACGTGCCCGGGGAGTCAGTGCACGCACCGGACATGTCCAGTGCGGCACCGGACTCCCCACCAGATATGACACTCAGAGAGGGCTGCAAGGTTGCTTGTCGAGCATTGTACTCACCTGACATATCCGGTGTGCACCGGTGCTCTGCCACCGTGAAAGGACCTTGATGTCGCCTAGAGGGGGAGTGAATAGGCCTGTTAAAACAAAACTTGAAAGCCACTGTTAAATTCTGAGCAGCAATGTCGTTCAGAGTCCCAGCACTGCCACTCGAGCAGCACTGCTGGGCACACGAGCAGCACTACCGCTCCACCTGACAAGCTCGAGTGCATGATTCAAAATCTACCCAAGGAAATTTAGATCAAGCAAATTACGAAGCTTATGCACAAGTAGATCGGGACCAAACCCTAGAATCACCAACAAACGAGTAGAGAGCAATACAAATAGCAAGAACACAAAAGACAAGGTGTTTATCCCGTGGTTCAGCTCGCCACCAAGGCTTGCCTACCTCCACGTTGTTGAGGAAGTCAAAACGGCTTTGGAGTCTCTTTCAACTCGCTCCTCTTCTCAAGTCAAGAGACCAAGTCTCTTGACTTGAGAGGTTCTTACTAGTTGTAGAGGGTGATTACAAACGTCCCGGAGCAGCCACACGAGTTGGAAGCTTCCGGGTGACGCCTAGATGGCTAGGAGCCTTGCTCCAAGAGTAACAAACACAATCCACCGGCTTGAACGTGAACCAAGTGCTCTAGGAGATGAAGAACAGATTGGTGAGCTCTCTAATTCAGTTTGGAGGCTCAAACTCTCTTGGATTTGGAAGGGAATCAAAGGGAGAAGCTTGAGGGGCTTCAATGGAGTGAGAAAGAGAAAGAGAGAGCTTCTGGTCGCACTTGGGAAGGGAATGGTCGAGATGACCGTTGGGGGTGGATGAGGGAGATGTAAAATACCCCTCAGCACCCAACGGTCGCTTTAAGTCGCGGCAGTGCCGCGTGAGTCCCTGAAACTGCGGCTCGAGTGGCACTGCTCCTTGTGTGTGCGGCAGTGCTCCTCGCGCAGCAGTGCTCCTTGCACGAGCAGCACTGCCGCTCAGCCCAGACAGTCAAAGAGTCAAAAATAAGAGCATGCTGTCTTGGCTAGGGGTTTGATGATATCTCGGTGGGTTTTTTGAGCACTTGGTTGCACATTAAAACTTGTGCATTGTATTCCCCTTTGTAGTACGGCTTTTCCTAAACTCAAATTCGAAATATAAAAGAATTTAAACGCCTTTGAGTCGATCACCGCATCCAATTGTAATTGGGGGGTTCCACCAACCAATGTATTATCCTCATTCTCATTATACCTTGAGAATGTGACTTGAACCATTTCAACACATGTGAGTTCAATCCATGGCTTCAAGTCACTTCCACTAATGATTTGATCGTCAACACAATATAACTCCTCATAGCTCGATTAGTACCTCGACTCAATGCAAGTACTCTCTTCTTCACATTAGCCATGGTACCTCGGTCCTCAAGCCATCGCTTGCCCTTCACCTGCGCTTAGTCCCTAGAAGCCCTTTCCTTGCTATCTTCACCCTATCGAGCCATTCTCAAGTCACATCATATTAAGCATCCATTGAGAAACCATTTCTTCAATATTGTGATCCTTGCTTGAATATCTTCTAGATATGAATGTTGAGATCAATCAAGCTTTAGTTTGATTCACATAGATTGACATGTATGAATCAACATCAATATGGTCAAGCCAAAATGAAGAGGATATAAGGAATCGTGAATTGGCTTGACCATATTGATGTTGATTCATACATGTCAATCTATGTGAATCAAACTAAAGCTTGATTGATCTCAACATTCATATCTAGAAGATATTCAAGCAAGGATCACAATATTGAAGAAATGGTTTCTCAATGGATGCTTAATATGATGTGACTTGAGAATGGCTCGATAGGGTGAAGATAGCAAGGAAAGGGCTTCTAGGGACTAAGCGCAGGTGAAGGGCAAGCGATGGCTTGAGGACCGAGGTACCATGGCTAATGTGAAGAAGAGAGTACTTGCATTGAGTCGAGGTACTAATCGAGCTATGAGGAGTTATATTGTGTTGACGATCAAATCATTAGTGGAAGTGACTTGAAGCCATGGATTGAACTCACATGTGTTGAAATGGTTCAAGTCACATTCTCAAGGTATAATGAGAATGAGGATAATACATTGGTTGGTGGAACCCCCCAATTACAATTGGATGCGGTGATCGACTCAAAGGCGTTTAAATTCTTTTATATTTCGAATTTGAGTTTAGGAAAAGCCGTACTACAAAGGGGAATACAATGCACAAGTTTTAATGTGCAACCAAGTGCTCAAAAAACCCACCGAGATATCATCAAACCCCTAGCCAAGACAGCATGCTCTTATTTTTGACTCTTTGACTGTCTGGGCTGAGCGGCAGTGCTGCTCGTGCAAGGAGCACTGCTGCGCGAGGAGCACTGCCGCACACACAAGGAGCAGTGCCACTCGAGCCGCAGTTTCAGGGACTCACGCGGCACTGCCGCGACTTAAAGCGACCGTTGGGTGCTGAGGGGTATTTTACATCTCCCTCATCCACCCCCAACGGTCATCTCGACCATTCCCTTCCCAAGTGCGACCAGAAGCTCTCTCTTTCTCTTTCTCACTCCATTGAAGCCCCTCAAGCTTCTCCCTTTGATTCCCTTCCAAATCCAAGAGAGTTTGAGCCTCCAAACTGAATTAGAGAGCTCACCAATCTGTTCTTCATCTCCTAGAGCACTTGGTTCACGTTCAAGCCGGTGGATTGTGTTTGTTACTCTTGGAGCAAGGCTCCTAGCCATCTAGGCGTCACCCGGAAGCTTCCAACTCGTGTGGCTGCTCCGGGACGTTTGTAATCACCCTCTACAACTAGTAAGAACCTCTCAAGTCAAGAGACTTGGTCTCTTGACTTGAGAAGAGGAGCGAGTTGAAAGAGACTCCAAAGCCGTTTTGACTTCCTCAACAACGTGGAGGTAGGCAAGCCTTGGTGGCGAGCTGAACCACGGGATAAACACCTTGTCTTTTGTGTTCTTGCTATTTGTATTGCTCTCTACTCGTTTGTTGGTGATTCTAGGGTTTGGTCCCGATCTACTTGTGCATAAGCTTCGTAATTTGCTTGATCTAAATTTCCTTGGGTAGATTTTGAATCATGCACTCGAGCTTGTCAGGTGGAGCGGTAGTGCTGCTCGTGTGCCCAGCAGTGCTGCTCGAGTGGCAGTGCTGGGACTCTGAACGACATTGCTGCTCAGAATTTAACAGTGGCTTTCAAGTTTTGTTTTAACAGGCCTATTCACTCCCCCTCTAGGCGACATCAAGGTCCTTTCACGGTGGCAGAGCACCGGTGCACACCGGATATGTCAGGTGAGTACAATGCTCGACAAGCAACCTTGCAGCCCTCTCTGAGTGTCATATCTGGTGGGGAGTCCGGTGCCGCACTGGACATGTCCGGTGCGTGCACTGACTCCCCGGGCACGTTGCAGATGGTTCTAAGTGTCCAATCCAGTGCACCGTATCCAGTGGCTCAGCGCTGTGCTGAATTTGATCCTCTGAATCTCAATTCTCTGACTGTATCCAGTGACACATATCCGGTGCACACAGAGACAACTCAAAAGATGGCACCTAGCGCTACCCACTCTCTAGACTACCCTTCCATGCCCATTTTATAGTACGGTCAAAGAAAAAACAAAGATCCTAATCACTAATCTAAGTGTCCCTCAACACCATCGACACTTAGAACTAGCCAATCCTTAATCTTCGCGCTCATCCTTTGAAAACCGAAATTGAAAACCATCAATAGGGCCATGAAAACCGTATTGCCCAATCAATCACCATTATCGTGACCTAACTCATTTTGCTTCTGCAAAACACACGTTAGTCACAATAATCTTGTGTAGTCATTAATCACCGAAACCCAACTAGGGGCCTAGATGCTTTCACATGTGTGGCTGTTGGGAGGAGAGAATCACACATCGAAATTTTGGTCTTAGGGCATATGTGGTGCACATGGTGGCATATGCCCCTAGGGGCAAAAACAAGATTACTGTAGCTACAGAGATAGTGACACATGTCTTCACCCTACCTCCCTACTGGAGTACTATATATATCTCGAGACTGTGTTGTAGCTGAGCAGCTCTCCTCCTTCAGCGTCGAGACCCAACCACAATGGCCTAGAAACTCGGCCTAGAGACATGTCTGCCTCTGCTGGCTGGTGCCATCGTCGTCGTGTGCCTTTGTTGTTGGCGCAAGCATAGGCGTGGAGGGCGGAGAGGGAGCTGTCGGCTGCTGAGAGACCCGGAGGACGGCAGATGCGACGCCAGGGCAGATGCGACATGGCAACGCGACGACGAGTGACAAAGAGGCAACGCCCGGTGGACGCGACATGGTGACGAGCGGCATGCCTAAAACGGCTCTCCTTTGGCTATTTTGGGCGTCGCTCGCGTCGCCGACGCCTTGTTCGAGCTCGGCGTCCACCGCCGTCGGCGACCCGCTGCCGAGCGCAATGTCGGTGCCACCATATGTCGAGGCGCAGGCGGATCTCGATGGATTGTTGCCCTTGGGCCTCCGGTCATCCCCACGCCTTCTTCGAGCTTGCCCATTGGTGGCACGCTCGAAGGCAAGCTCGATGGCAGTAGAGAGGGAAGGGAGAGGAGGGTGCTTGTGGTGAGGGGAATGTGCCCCATGCACATCACAGTGGATGTGTATGGGGATGTGTGTACTGCAGGTGTCTCTCTCCTATAGTGCACACATTTCATGCGCATAATGGTGATGTGCATAGGGCACACGGCCATGCACGAAAATAGGAATGAAACTAGGTTGGCCACTGTTTACTTATGGAGCCACTAGGGAATCTCGATTTTTTTATATTTTTTAGAAATACAGTGCATGGCATTTGAGGACTCCAAAATAATTCAAAGGACAAAAAAAACAAGGGAAACACAAACAGATAGCTAGTGAACACTTAGCCGAGGAAATTAAGCCAACAAATAAATTCTATATTAGTTGATGATCGATGGATGTATATCACTTCAATGACTAATCTAATGATATTAATTACGCATAATAAATACTAGTCTCTTTAATATATATTTGGTTAAAGTTAAAGTCCTTTGAATTTTTGGAAAGTGAGAATGTCACTTATTCTGGGACACAGGGAGTAATGCATAGTGTTAAGCACTAAAATCATCCTACTATATATATAGCGAAAAAATATATGATTTGTGATATGATAGTTGGGCTCACCTTTTTGCCGAAGAGGATTGAGGATTTGGTCGAATTGCGGGCTTTTGTTCCCTATTTCATCAACTGGGGTCATGCTGACATATCACACAAAGAATGGATGATATGATGAATTACTTGCACCTGCCAAAATTCAGCTTCCTTACAAATGATTAATTCATCGCTAGCAAAAAAAAAGAATGTATTGGAGGATAGACAGGTCAAAAATAACCCTGTGAGGGGCTTAGAGGTGTCGTTTCCATAGCTTCTAGTAGACTTGGAGGCTACTTATTAATAACAAGGACTAAAAAGGTATGGCAAAAGCGAATACCCTTGTTTGGTTCCTTGGAAGTCCGAATATACCTATAGGATCAATTTCTCGCTGGCTTTATCTAAAAATGGCGTACGGAGATGCATGCATGCACTAACTTTATGAAATGGACACAATACCCTTTACGTCGCAAAGCATCAATCACAATGGGCCAGTCTATCGCATCAAAAGCTTTAACCAACTTCAATTCTTACCATGAAAGCTTTTTCTATTTAAGAGTGTGTTTGGTTGTAGACCAGAAAAGGCTTGGCCAAATTTGTCCATGGCCAAAGTTAGGGTTGGGCAGAGGCCCTTTCCACTGTTGCTAAAGCTAGAGTGGAGCTTGACCCTAGCCACTCTCCTAGGCCCTCTACCCCAAAAGCCATTCCTTTTCTTGCCTTTCTCAAGGTCGCCAACATTGAAAAAGATAAGGGAGGACCTGACCTCGTTAGCAGCTAGTTGTCTAAGGCTCCACTCTAGCTTGCCACCAGGCTCCATGATGTGTTATTCCACCCCTCTAGACCCTCCTTTAGTCGACCACCCCTCCCCCGGGATCCCACCTCCATCCAAGATCTGCCTCCCACTAAGCTCCCCTCTCAATTGAGCATCATTCTCCAGGCCAAGCTTCTCACCTTTCGAGCAATGTTCTCCGACTGAGTTCTCTCATCAGCCGAACAAGTTACACCCACCAAGCTACCGATCAACAACCTCACCACCCGAGATCAACCATCGTCCGAGTAAGGTTTGATTCTAGACTTCAACTTTCTATTCATTCATGGTTTGAGCCATGGTTCGAGCGCTACAGGGACTGTGAGTTCGCTGACCTCTGGCTCAAGGAGGCCGAGGAGCTCAGGACCGACAAAGACAAGCTCAAGCTCCTCAAGGACAAGGACTACACCGACATCAAGCAAGAGGAGGCGGCGCAGGAGAAGGGGAAGTGATGATGATGATGATTCATCGATCGGTGATACTACATTGGATGGATTACTTCGTACTGTGCTATTCTATAGAGAATGATTTCATTCCTTCTTGTCCTCAACAATCTATTCATTCATCTGAGGCACCAATGTAGTATTCCATCGATCTGTTACTGCTGATATCTGAGAGATTAGGATGATGGTCGCCTATGGATGGATAAGCTAGAGCAATAATGATAAGAAGAAAATTGGTAGGTGCAATCGGTGGGTCTGTGGATTCTGAATGCTCGTTGTTTAACGAATACCAACCGTATGTTCTTCAGTGTTGCGCCGGTGAGGTTTCTCATCACATCGCTCGTGATGTGTCTGTAATCCAGCCGTGCAGAGATATCGACTTCTTCCTGCCTCCGATCCTGCATTGCCGGAACAACGACGATGTGCTGCCCTTTTTTTTTTTTTGCTAGACATTCACCCTGTTTTGTCTATCAGTTTGTTTCAGTTTGTTTCAGTTTATTCTCTCTCACATAATACTATTGAATCAGCCGACTTGTGCACCAGCGGAACAGGCTGATTGTCCATTTTCACTCAGGGAGATGGGATCTTGAACGTGAACATTTCTTCATGTGCTGCACGTTGCTGCATTTGATAACCTGGGAACGTTGCGTGACAATATGGCTGTGTACAGTAATCTACAGACCACAGAGATCTTTACTAGTGAAGCAGAACGACAGCTTAGCTTTATCGGTAAAACAGTTTTTTTATTTCAGTTTCATAAAATGGCTTCACCAATGAAGAAGTTGTTTTCGGAAAACGTTTACTAAAACAGCTTTTCACTGAAGATAACATAGAGCTAAGAGAAACTAGTATTTTTAACTTTACCTAGTTTCACCTGAGAAACTGTGCATGCAAGAGAAGCTGAATCTAAAAACAGCTTCGTAAAGTTAGGACAAAATTCCTACCAAACGATCTCTAAAGTATATAAATTGAAGGCATTCCTGTAATCCATGATGCAATTTTCTCCGCGGATGGAACATGCAAGGTCCCATCATCATTTACTGGACGGACAAGCATTTTTTTTGAAAGGTACGGACAAGCATTTGACCATTCGTTTATAGACCCTGCTTCTGAATATTTATTTACCTGCTCATTCCATTGAGATCTCTTCCCTCATGGATCTTCTTTGTAGTCACGTGCGCACTTTGACATGATATTAGAGGTGTTTAGATCCACTCACCTAACAGTTCAGTATCTCAATCCAGCTAATAGTAACAGCTAGTAGATTGAAAAAAGAAATTTTATCCTTCTACTTATCTCTATCTACATGCCATTTAATAAAAGATTAAAAAGAAGAAAGAAAGAACACTATAGACAAAACCACCAATGCATGCATATTTTTGCTGCTGATCCAAAAAGCACCCAGCCACCAACTATTAGCTACTTGTGTATCCAAACAAGCTGACCATGATCTTAACAGGGTCATACTAAAAGGCTTCAACCCATACAAGGTTAAGTAGAGTGCCTCAGTTCACATGGCCTTCATCAGGACAAGCACCACGACAAACAGAAAACCCATCACGTAGCCCAGAGTCATGTGTTGCATAATCAGGCACGTCATTCATTATCCCAATCCTCCACCCGATTTCTATTATCATCTGTAATGACACAATACAGTGATTTTTCACTGAACTAGATCAGGGGGAAGGTTTGGAGCATTTCAGCTAGGGATGATCCTACTTATCCTGGATCTAATCTAGTTGTGACTGATTCAGGTTAAAACAGTTCGACATTTAGAAAGCAAAAGACCACTGGGTCCACTACACCATCAGTACTCACTCGTCAATCTCATCATATATTACATATAGCAGACGAGAACATAACAAACTGATGACATGCATACACTCCAGAGCTACACCATGGTCATGCCAAAATCATTTTCACCAGGTAGCTAGGTTCTTCACCATAGCTTCAGAAGAGACTGGATTTCTCCTACTGGACTCTTGGAACTCGATCTCCAGACGAAGGATGGCGATCATCAAAATAAGGAACTCCTCCATGTAGAGCTGATTCATATTGGAAAAGTCAACAATGAGTCTACTAGCTCATAGTTTGATCAATGCCAGGCTATGCAGCAAACAGAGAAAATTAAGACAGTTATCCAAAGCAGCAGTCCGTAACAAGAGCTCAATCGAATCTATGTAATTTTACTCTCCCCTTTCTCCCTTTTTTGTAAACCTGGCTCAATGCCAACATTCGGGGTCAAACCCCTCCACCCACCGGAATTTCCGGGATCTGTGGTAATATATTTCAGAAGCGCCTATACATAGCGGAAGAATAAAGCGTGCGGATAATGTCAAGAGAGGTCGAGGTAGACCAAACTTGACATGGGAGAAGTCTGTAAAGAGGGATCTGAAGGACTGAAATATCACCAAAGAACTAGCCATGGACAGGGGTGCGTGGAAGTTAGCTATCCACTTGCCAGAACCATGACTACTTTCAAGATCTTATGGGTCTCATCTCTAGCCTACCCCAACTTGTTTGGGACTGAAAGGCTTTGTTGTTGTTGTTGTTGTTGTGGTAATATATTTCAGGTGGGGACCGTTCGTCACCCCCGTTAACTCTAAAAAAAAGCAGTAACAGAGTAATAGAACTTTAAGTCGAGAGAGTGCTGCTTCTTGAACAGTAAACTGTAAGAGAATTTTGGCTGCAGCAGCTGCAGCAATGACTGGAGTGAGGTGTTTTATTAACTAAGACTTGCAATAATGTACATGGTCCAGTTTGCTCTTTGCGAATATATTTTGCTTAACAAAAGGCATATTTCAGAAAGTGCACATTGTCAGTGCAATAATTTCCAAATTTAACCCTTCTTTCTTAGTGGATGTGGTAAGACAGCGTGGTCAGCCATTTTCTTATGTTTTTGTTTCTACGCTTCATTTTAGGCAGTATAATACACATCAGAAAGTTCTTGTACAAAAAGATGAATCACACATTTTTCTAACATTGCGGTCCCAAACAATATCAAGTAATTTCTCATAACCGAGAGATGAATCGCACATCTAATAATTTCGAATAAGCGGATGATGAACCACATATGTACTCTATGCCTGTAATCAGAGTTAAATATGAAAACCAAAATACTCTAGCAAAACAGAAACACAAAAAGATAGAATAAAAAATAAGCTGATTTATAATGGAATAGTTAAATAGTCTACCAATCTATGGCTCATAGTTTGATCAATGCTAAGCTTTGTGGGAAACCGAGAAAATTAAGACACTTATCCAAAGCAGCAGTCCACGACAGCTTAGCCAAAGGAATAAAACTTCAAGTCAAGAGAGATCTACATGCTTGAGACATATTATATGACTCTTCTACAAATACAAATACTAGGCAAGTAAATTATAAGGGACAGAATTCTCCAGAGCAACAATGTACAGTCCTGTTTGCTCTTTGTAGTTGAATTTTAGTGCCTGCTTCTTATACAAATAAAGTTTGCTTAACAATTGGCATATATTAGACATTACACATTGGCATTGCAATAATCTCCAAACCTAACCCTTCTCGTGGATGTGGTAAGACAGTGTGATAAACTATTTTTCTCATACTATTGTTTCTGCTCTTCTTTTTAATCACTATTATACACATCTGCAGGTTCCTGGTAGCTATGAAGCAGTCTGGAAAGAGCTTGATCAAGTGGAGCAGCTGTGAAGAACAAAAATGATCTGAAAGTTGAGTATTCCGGTGTTGCAGCACTCTTTGATATCGAGCTATATACCCCTGCTCACAACAATCTCGCTGGCACAGAACCGCGCGGACAGCTCCATACCGAAGAGTGCTCCAACACCGGCATGCTCAACTTTCAGATCAATTCTGTTCTTCCACAGCTGCTTCACCTGATCAAGATCTTTCCAGAATGCTTCATAGCTACCAGGAACCTGCAGATGTGTATAATAGTGATTAAAAAGAAGAGCAGAAACAATAGTATGAGAAAAATAGTTTATCACACTGTCTTACCACATCCACGAGAAGGGTTAGGTTTGGAGATTATTGCAATGCCAATGTGTAATGTCTAATATATGCCAATTGTTAAGCAAACTTTATTTGTATAAGAAGCAGGCACTAAAATTCAACTACAAAGAGCAAACAGGACTGTACATTGTTGCTCTGGAGAATTCTGTCCCTTATAATTTACTTGCCTAGTATTTGTATTTGTAGAAGAGTCATATAATATGTCTCAAGCATGTAGATCTCTCTTGACTTGAAGTTTTATTCCTTTGGCTAAGCTGTCGTGGACTGCTGCTTTGGATAAGTGTCTTAATTTTCTCGGTTTCCCACAAAGCTTAGCATTGATCAAACTATGAGCCATAGATTGGTAGACTATTTAACTATTCCATTATAAATCAGCTTATTTTTTATTCTATCTTTTTGTGTTTCTGTTTTGCTAGAGTATTTTGGTTTTCATATTTAACTCTGATTACAGGCATAGAGTACATATGTGGTTCATCATCCGCTTATTCGAAATTATTAGATGTGCGATTCATCTCTCGGTTATGAGAAATTACTTGATATTGTTTGGGACCGCAATGTTAGAAAAATGTGTGATTCATCTTTTTGTACAAGAACTTTCTGATGTGTATTATACTGCCTAAAATGAAGCGTAGAAACAAAAACATAAGAAAATGGCTGACCACGCTGTCTTACCACATCCACTAAGAAAGAAGGGTTAAATTTGGAAATTATTGCACTGACAATGTGCACTTTCTGAAATATGCCTTTTGTTAAGCAAAATATATTCGCAAAGAGCAAACTGGACCATGTACATTATTGCAAGTCTTAGTTAATAAAACACCTCACTCCAGTCATTGCTGCAGCTGCTGCAGCCAAAATTCTCTTACAGTTTACTGTTCAAGAAGCAGCACTCTCTCGACTTAAAGTTCTATTACTCTGTTACTGCTTTTTTTAGAGTTAACGGGGGTGACGAACGGTCCCCACCTGAAATATATTACCACAACAACAACAACAACAACAAAGCCTTTCAGTCCCAAACAAGTTGGGGTAGGCTAGAGATGAGACCCATAAGATCTTGAAAGTAGTCATGGTTCTGGCAAGTGGATAGCTAACTTCCACGCACCCCTGTCCATGGCTAGTTCTTTGGTGATATTTCAGTCCTTCAGATCCCTCTTTACAGACTTCTCCCATGTCAAGTTTGGTCTACCTCGACCTCTCTTGACATTATCCGCACGCTTTATTCTTCCGCTATGTATAGGCGCTTCTGAAATATATTACCACAGATCCCGGAAATTCCGGTGGGTGGAGGGGTTTGACCCCGAATGTTGGCATTGAGCCAGGTTTACAAAAAAGGGAGAAAGGGGAGAGTAAAATTACATAGATTCGATTGAGCTCTTGTTACGGACTGCTGCTTTGGATAACTGTCTTAATTTTCTCTGTTTGCTGCATAGCCTGGCATTGATCAAACTATGAGCTAGTAGACTCATTGTTGACTTTTCCAATATGAATCAGCTCTACATGGAGGAGTTCCTTATTTTGATGATCGCCATCCTTCGTCTGGAGATCGAGTTCCAAGAGTCCAGTAGGAGAAATCCAGTCTCTTCTGAAGCTATGGTGAAGAACCTAGCTACCTGGTGAAAATGATTTTGGCATGACCATGGTGTAGCTCTGGAGTGTATGCATGTCATCAGTTTGTTATGTTCTCGTCTGCTATATGTAATATATGATGAGATTGACGAGTGAGTACTGATGGTGTAGTGGACCCAGTGGTCTTTTGCTTTCTAAATGTCGAACTGTTTTAACCTGAATCAGTCACAACTAGATTAGATCCAGGATAAGTAGGATCATCCCTAGCTGAAATGCTCCAAACCTTCCCCCTGATCTAGTTCAGTGAAAAATCACTGTATTGTGTCATTACAGATGATAATAGAAATCGGGTGGAGGATTGGGATAATGAATGACGTGCCTGATTATGCAACACATGACTCTGGGCTACGTGATGGGTTTTCTGTTTGTCGTGGTGCTTGTCCTGATGAAGGCCATGTGAACTGAGGCACTCTACTTAACCTTGTATGGGTTGAAGCCTTTTAGTATGACCCTGTTAAGATCATGGTCAGCTTGTTTGGATACACAAGTAGCTAATAGTTGGTGGCTGGGTGCTTTTTGGATCAGCAGCAAAAATATGCATGCATTGGTGGTTTTGTCTATAGTGTTCTTTCTTTCTTCTTTTTAATCTTTTATTAAATGGCATGTAGATAGAGATAAGTAGAAGGATAAAATTTCTTTTTTCAATCTACTAGCTGTTACTATTAGCTGGATTGAGATACTGAACTGTTAGGTGAGTGGATCTAAACACCTCTAATATCATGTCAAAGTGCGCACGTGACTACAAAGAAGATCCATGAGGGAAGAGATCTCAATGGAATGAGCAGGTAAATAAATATTCAGAAGCAGGGTCTATAAACGAATGGTCAAATGCTTGTCCGTACCTTTCAAAAAAAATGCTTGTCCGTCCAGTAAATGATGATGGGACCTTGCATGTTCCATCCGCGGAGAAAATTGCATCATGGATTACAGGAATGCCTTCAATTTATATACTTTAGAGATCGTTTGGTAGGAATTTTGTCCTAACTTTACGAAGCTGTTTTTAGATTCAGCTTCTCTTGCATGCACAGTTTCTCAGGTGAAACTAGGTAAAGTTAAAAATACTAGTTTCTCTTAGCTCTATGTTATCTTCAGTGAAAAGCTGTTTTAGTAAACGTTTTCCGAAAACAACTTCTTCATTGGTGAAGCCATTTTATGAAACTGAAATAAAAAAACTGTTTTACCGATAAAGCTAAGCTGTCGTTCTGCTTCACTAGTAAAGATCTCTGTGGTCTGTAGATTACTGTACACAGCCATATTGTCACGCAACGTTCCCAGGTTATCAAATGCAGCAACGTGCAGCACATGAAGAAATGTTCACGTTCAAGATCCCATCTCCCTGAGTGAAAATGGACAATCAGCCTGTTCCGCTGGTGCACAAGTCGGCTGATTCAATAGTATTATGTGAGAGAGAATAAACTGAAACAAACTGAAACAAACTGAGACTAGACAAAACAGGGTGAATGTCTAGCAAAAAAAAAAAAAGGGCAGCACATCGTCGTTGTTCCGGCAATGCAGGATCGGAGGCAGGAAGAAGTCGATATCTCTGCACGGCTGGATTACAGACACATCACGAGCGATGTGATGAGAAACCTCACCGGCGCAACACTGAAGAACATACGGTTGGTATTCGTTAAACAACGAGCATTCAGAATCCACAGACCCACCGATTGCACCTACCAATTTTCTTCTTATCATTATTGCTCTAGCTTATCCATCCATAGGCGACCATCATCCTAATCTCTCAGATATCAGCAGTAACAGATCGATGGAATACTACATTGGTGCCTCAGATGAATGAATAGATTGTTGAGGACAAGAAGGAATGAAATCATTCTCTATAGAATAGCACAGTACGAAGTAATCCATCCAATGTAGTATCACCGATCGATGAATCATCATCATCATCACTTCCCCTTCTCCTGCGCCGCCTCCTCTTGCTTGATGTCGGTGTAGTCCTTGTCCTTGAGGAGCTTGAGCTTGTCTTTGTCGGTCCTGAGCTCCTCGGCCTCCTTGAGCCAGAGGTCAGCGAACTCACAGTCCCTGTAGCGCTCGAACCATGGCTCAAACCATGAATGAATAGAAAGTTGAAGTCTAGAATCAAACCTTACTCGGACGATGGTTGATCTCGGGTGGTGAGGTTGTTGATCGGTAGCTTGGTGGGTGTAACTTGTTCGGCTGATGAGAGAACTCAGTCGGAGAACATTGCTCGAAAGGTGAGAAGCTTGGCCTGGAGAATGATGCTCAATTGAGAGGGGAGCTTAGTGGGAGGCAGATCTTGGATGGATAAGCTAGAGCAATAATGATAAGAAGAAAATTGGTAGGTGCAATCGGTGGGTCTGTGGATTCTGAATGCTCGTTGTTTAACGAATACCAACCGTATGTTCTTCAGTGTTGCGCCGGTGAGGTTTCTCATCACATCGCTCGTGATGTGTCTGTAATCCAGCCGTGCAGAGATATCGACTTCTTCCTGCCTCCGATCCTGCATTGCCGGAACAACGACGATGTGCTGCCCTTTTTTTTTTTTTGCTAGACATTCACCCTGTTTTGTCTAGTCTCAGTTTGTTTCAGTTTGTTTCAGTTTATTCTCTCTCACATAATACTATTGAATCAGCCGACTTGTGCACCAGCGGAACAGGCTGATTGTCCATTTTCACTCAGGGAGATGGGATCTTGAACGTGAACATTTCTTCATGTGCTGCACGTTGCTGCATTTGATAACCTGGGAACGTTGCGTGACAATATGGCTGTGTACAGTAATCTACAGACCACAGAGATCTTTACTAGTGAAGCAGAACGACAGCTTAGCTTTATCGGTAAAACAGTTTTTTTATTTCAGTTTCATAAAATGGCTTCACCAATGAAGAAGTTGTTTTCGGAAAACGTTTACTAAAACAGCTTTTCACTGAAGATAACATAGAGCTAAGAGAAACTAGTATTTTTAACTTTACCTAGTTTCACCTGAGAAACTGTGCATGCAAGAGAAGCTGAATCTAAAAACAGCTTCGTAAAGTTAGGACAAAATTCCTACCAAACGATCTCTAAAGTATATAAATTGAAGGCATTCCTGTAATCCATGATGCAATTTTCTCCGCGGATGGAACATGCAAGGTCCCATCATCATTTACTGGACGGACAAGCATTTTTTTTGAAAGGTACGGACAAGCATTTGACCATTCGTTTATAGACCCTGCTTCTGAATATTTATTTACCTGCTCATTCCATTGAGATCTCTTCCCTCATGGATCTTCTTTGTAGTCACGTGCGCACTTTGACATGATATTAGAGGTGTTTAGATCCACTCACCTAACAGTTCAGTATCTCAATCCAGCTAATAGTAACAGCTAGTAGATTGAAAAAAGAAATTTTATCCTTCTACTTATCTCTATCTACATGCCATTTAATAAAAGATTAAAAAGAAGAAAGAAAGAACACTATAGACAAAACCACCAATGCATGCATATTTTTGCTGCTGATCCAAAAAGCACCCAGCCACCAACTATTAGCTACTTGTGTATCCAAACAAGCTGACCATGATCTTAACAGGGTCATACTAAAAGGCTTCAACCCATACAAGGTTAAGTAGAGTGCCTCAGTTCACATGGCCTTCATCAGGACAAGCACCACGACAAACAGAAAACCCATCACGTAGCCCAGAGTCATGTGTTGCATAATCAGGCACGTCATTCATTATCCCAATCCTCCACCCGATTTCTATTATCATCTGTAATGACACAATACAGTGATTTTTCACTGAACTAGATCAGGGGGAAGGTTTGGAGCATTTCAGCTAGGGATGATCCTACTTATCCTGGATCTAATCTAGTTGTGACTGATTCAGGTTAAAACAGTTCGACATTTAGAAAGCAAAAGACCACTGGGTCCACTACACCATCAGTACTCACTCGTCAATCTCATCATATATTACATATAGCAGACGAGAACATAACAAACTGATGACATGCATACACTCCAGAGCTACACCATGGTCATGCCAAAATCATTTTCACCAGGTAGCTAGGTTCTTCACCATAGCTTCAGAAGAGACTGGATTTCTCCTACTGGACTCTTGGAACTCGATCTCCAGACGAAGGATGGCGATCATCAAAATAAGGAACTCCTCCATGTAGAGCTGATTCATATTGGAAAAGTCAACAATGAGTCTACTAGCTCATAGTTTGATCAATGCCAGGCTATGCAGCAAACAGAGAAAATTAAGACAGTTATCCAAAGCAGCAGTCCGTAACAAGAGCTCAATCGAATCTATGTAATTTTACTCTCCCCTTTCTCCCTTTTTTGTAAACCTGGCTCAATGCCAACATTCGGGGTCAAACCCCTCCACCCACCGGAATTTCCGGGATCTGTGGTAATATATTTCAGAAGCGCCTATACATAGCGGAAGAATAAAGCGTGCGGATAATGTCAAGAGAGGTCGAGGTAGACCAAACTTGACATGGGAGAAGTCTGTAAAGAGGGATCTGAAGGACTGAAATATCACCAAAGAACTAGCCATGGACAGGGGTGCGTGGAAGTTAGCTATCCACTTGCCAGAACCATGACTACTTTCAAGATCTTATGGGTCTCATCTCTAGCCTACCCCAACTTGTTTGGGACTGAAAGGCTTTGTTGTTGTTGTTGTTGTTGTGGTAATATATTTCAGGTGGGGACCGTTCGTCACCCCCGTTAACTCTAAAAAAAAGCAGTAACAGAGTAATAGAACTTTAAGTCGAGAGAGTGCTGCTTCTTGAACAGTAAACTGTAAGAGAATTTTGGCTGCAGCAGCTGCAGCAATGACTGGAGTGAGGTGTTTTATTAACTAAGACTTGCAATAATGTACATGGTCCAGTTTGCTCTTTGCGAATATATTTTGCTTAACAAAAGGCATATTTCAGAAAGTGCACATTGTCAGTGCAATAATTTCCAAATTTAACCCTTCTTTCTTAGTGGATGTGGTAAGACAGCGTGGTCAGCCATTTTCTTATGTTTTTGTTTCTACGCTTCATTTAGGCAGTATAATACACATCGGGTGGAGGATTGGGATAATGAATGACGTGCCTGATTATGCAACACATGACTCTGGGCTACGTGATGGGTTTTCTGTTTGTCGTGGTGCTTGTCCTGATGAAGGCCATGTGAACTGAGGCACTCTACTTAACCTTGTATGGGTTGAAGCCTTTTAGTATGACCCTGTTAAGATCATGGTCAGCTTGTTTGGATACACAAGTAGCTAATAGTTGGTGGCTGGGTGCTTTTTGGATCAGCAGCAAAAATATGCATGCATTGGTGGTTTTGTCTATAGTGTTCTTTCTTTCTTCTTTTTAATCTTTTATTAAATGGCATGTAGATAGAGATAAGTAGAAGGATAAAATTTCTTTTTCAATCTACTAGCTGTTACTATTAGCTGGATTGAGATACTGAACTGTTAGGTGAGTGGATCTAAACACCTCTAATATCATGTCAAAGTGCGCACGTGACTACAAAGAAGATCCATGAGGGAAGAGATCTCAATGGAATGAGCAGGTAAATAAATATTCAGAAGCAGGGTCTATAAACGAATGGTCAAATGCTTGTCCGTACCTTTCAAAAAAAATGCTTGTCCGTCCAGTAAATGATGATGGGACCTTGCATGTTCCATCCGCGGAGAAAATTGCATCATGGATTACAGGAATGCCTTCAATTTATATACTTAGAGATCGTTTGGTAGGAATTTTGTCCTAACTTTACGAAGCTGTTTTTAGATTCAGCTTCTCTTGCATGCACAGTTTCTCAGGTGAAACTAGGTAAAGTTAAAAATACTAGTTTCTCTTAGCTCTATGTTATCTTCAGTGAAAAGCTGTTTTAGTAAACGTTTTCCGAAAACAACTTCTTCATTGGTGAAGCCATTTTATGAAACTGAAATAAAAAAACTGTTTTACCGATAAAGCTAAGCTGTCGTTCTGCTTCACTAGTAAAGATCTCTGTGGTCTGTAGATTACTGTACACAGCCATATTGTCACGCAACGTTCCCAGGTTATCAAATGCAGCAACGTGCAGCACATGAAGAAATGTTCACGTTCAAGATCCCATCTCCCTGAGTGAAAATGGACAATCAGCCTGTTCCGCTGGTGCACAAGTCGGCTGATTCAATAGTATTATGTGAGAGAGAATAAACTGAAACAAACTGAAACAAACTGAGACTAGACAAAACAGGGTGAATGTCTAGCAAAAAAAAAAAAAGGGCAGCACATCGTCGTTGTTCCGGCAATGCAGGATCGGAGGCAGGAAGAAGTCGATATCTCTGCACGGCTGGATTACAGACACATCGTCGTTGTTCCGGCAATGCAGGATCGGAGGCAGGAAGAAGTCGATATCTCTGCACGGCTGGATTACAGACACATCACGAGCGATGTGATGAGAAACCTCACCGGCGCAACACTGAAGAACATACGGTTGGTATTCGTTAAACAACGAGCATTCAGAATCCACAGACCCACCGATTGCACCTACCAATTTTCTTCTTATCATTATTGCTCTAGCTTATCCATCCAAGATCTGCCTCCCACTAAGCTCCCCTTTCAATTGAGCATCATTCTCCAGGCCAAGCTTCTCACCTTTCGAGCAATGTTCTCCGACTGAGTTCTCTCATCAGCCGAACAAGTTACACCCACCAAGCTACCGATCAACAACCTCACCACCCGAGATCAACCATCGTCCGAGTAAGGTTTGATTCTAGACTTCAACTTTCTATTCATTCATGGTTTGAGCCATGGTTCGAGCGCTACAGGGACTGTGAGTTCGCTGACCTCTGGCTCAAGGAGGCCGAGGAGCTCAGGACCGACAAAGACAAGCTCAAGCTCCTCAAGGACAAGGACTACAACCGACATCAAGCAAGAGGAGGCGGCGCAGGAGAAGGGGAAGTGATGATGATGATGATTCATCGATCGGTGATACTACATTGGATGGATTACTTCGTACTGTGCTATTCTATAGAGAATGATTTCATTCCTTCTTGTCCTCAACAATCTATTCATTCATCTGAGGCACCAATGTAGTATTCCATCGATCTGTTACTGCTGATATCTGAGAGATTAGGATGATGGTCGCCTATGGATGGATAAGCTAGAGCAATAATGATAAGAAGAAAATTGGTAGGTGCAATCGGTGGGTCTGTGGATTCTGAATGCTCGTTGTTTAACGAATACCAACCGTATGTTCTTCAGTGTTGCGCCGGTGAGGTTTCTCATCACATCGCTCGTGATGTGTCTGTAATCCAGCCGTGCAGAGATATCGACTTCTTCCTGCCTCCGATCCTGCATTGCCGGAACAACGACGATGTGCTGCCCTTTTTTTTTTTTTTGCTAGACATTCACCCTGTTTTGTCTAGTCTCAGTTTGTTTCAGTTTGTTTCAGTTTATTCTCTCTCACATAATACTATTGAATCAGCCGACTTGTGCACCAGCGGAACAGGCTGATTGTCCATTTTCACTCAGGGAGATGGGATCTTGAACGTGAACATTTCTTCATGTGCTGCACGTTGCTGCATTTGATAACCTGGGAACGTTGCGTGACAATATGGCTGTGTACAGTAATCTACAGACCACAGAGATCTTTACTAGTGAAGCAGAACGACAGCTTAGCTTTATCGGTAAAACAGTTTTTTTATTTCAGTTTCATAAAATGGCTTCACCATGAAGAAGTTGTTTTCGGAAAACGTTACTAAAACAGCTTTTCACTGAAGATAACATAGAGCTAAGAGAAACTAGTATTTTTAACTTTACCTAGTTTCACCTGAGAAACTGTGCATGCAAGAGAAGCTGAATCTAAAAACAGCTTCGTAAAGTTAGGACAAAATTCCTACCAAACGATCTCTAAAGTATATAAATTGAAGGCATTCCTGTAATCCATGAATGAATAGAAAGTTGAAGTCTAGAATCAAACCTTACTCGGACGATGGTTGATCTCGGGTGGTGAGGTTGTTGATCGGTAGCTTGGTGGGTGTAACTTGTTCGGCTGATGAGAGAACTCAGTCGGAGAACATTGCTCGAAAGGTGAGAAGCTTGGCCTGGAGAATGATGCTCAATTGAAAGGGGAGCTTAGTGGGAGCAGATCTTGGATGGATAAGCTAGAGCAATAATGATAAGAGAAAATTGGTAGGTGCAATCGGTGGGTCTGTGGATTCTGAATGCTCGTTGTTTAACGAATACCAACCGTATGTTCTTCAGTGTTGCGCCGGTGAGGTTTCTCATCACATCGCTCGTGATGTGTCTGTAATCCACCATAGCCGTGCAGAGATATCGACTTCTTCCTGCCTCCGATCCTGCATTGCCGGAACAACGACGATGTGTCTGTAATCCAGCCGTGCAGAGATATCGACTTCTTCCTGCCTCCGATCCTGCATTGCCGGAACAACGACGATGTGCTGCCCTTTTTTTTTTTTTGCTAGACATTCACCCTGTTTTGTCTAGTCTCAGTTTGTTTCAGTTTGTTTCAGTTTATTCTCTCTCACATAATACTATTGAATCAGCCGACTTGTGCACCAGCGGAACAGGCTGATTGTCCATTTTCACTCAGGGAGATGGGATCTTGAACGTGAACATTTCTTCATGTGCTGCACGTTGCTGCATTTGATAACCTGGGAACGTTGCGTGACAATATGGCTGTGTACAGTAATCTACAGACCACAGAGATCTTTACTAGTGAAGCAGAACGACAGCTTAGCTTATCGGTAAAACAGTTTTTTTATTTCAGTTTCATAAAATGGCTTCACCAATGAAGAAGTTGTTTTCGGAAAACGTTTACTAAAACAGCTTTTCACTGAAGATAACATAGAGCTAAGAGAAACTAGTATTTTTAACTTTACCTAGTTTCACCTGAGAAACTGTGCATGCAAGAGAAGCTGAATCTAAAAACAGCTTCGTAAAGTTAGGACAAAATTCCTACCAAACGATCTCTAAAGTATATAAATTGAAGGCATTCCTGTAATCCATGATGCAATTTTCTCCGCGGATGGAACATGCAAGGTCCCATCATCATTTACTGGACGGACAAGCATTTTTTTTGAAAGGTACGGACAAGCATTTGACCATTCGTTTATAGACCCTGCTTCTGAATATTTATTTACCTGCTCATTCCATTGAGATCTCTTCCCTCATGGATCTTCTTTGTAGTCACGTGCGCACTTTGACATGATATTAGAGGTGTTTAGATCCACTCACCTAACAGTTCAGTATCTCAATCCAGCTAATAGTAACAGCTAGTAGATTGAAAAAAGAAATTTTATCCTTCTACTTATCTCTATCTACATGCCATTTAATAAAAGATTAAAAAGAAGAAAGAAAGAACACTATAGACAAAACCACCAATGCATGCATATTTTTGCTGCTGATCCAAAAAGCACCCAGCCACCAACTATTAGCTACTTGTGTATCCAAACAAGCTGACCATGATCTTAACAGGGTCATACTAAAAGGCTTCAACCCATACAAGGTTAAGTAGAGTGCCTCAGTTCACATGGCCTTCATCAGGACAAGCACCACGACAAACAGAAAACCCATCACGTAGCCCAGAGTCATGTGTTGCATAATCAGGCACGTCATTCATTATCCCAATCCTCCACCCGATGTGTATTATACTGCCTAAAATGAAGCGTAGAAACAAAAACATAAGAAAATGGCTGACCACGCTGTCTTACCACATCCACTAAGAAAGAAGGGTTAAATTTGGAAATTATTGCACTGACAATGTGCACTTTCTGAAATATGCCTTTTGTTAAGCAAAATATATTCGCAAAGAGCAAACTGGACCATGTACATTATTGCAAGTCTTAGTTAATAAAACACCTCACTCCAGTCATTGCTGCAGCTGCTGCAGCCAAAATTCTCTTACAGTTTACTGTTCAAGAAGCAGCACTCTCTCGACTTAAAGTTCTATTACTCTGTTACTGCTTTTTTTTAGAGTTAACGGGGGTGACGAACGGTCCCCACCTGAAATATATTACCACAACAACAACAACAACAACAAAGCCTTTCAGTCCCAAACAAGTTGGGGTAGGCTAGAGATGAGACCCATAAGATCTTGAAAGTAGTCATGGTTCTGGCAAGTGGATAGCTAACTTCCACGCACCCCTGTCCATGGCTAGTTCTTTGGTGATATTTCAGTCCTTCAGATCCCTCTTTACAGACTTCTCCATGTCAAGTTTGGTCTACCTCGACCTCTCTTGACATTATCCGCACGCTTTATTCTTCCGCTATGTATAGGCGCTTCTGAAATATATTACCACAGATCCCGGAAATTCCGGTGGGTGGAGGGGTTTGACCCCGAATGTTGGCATTGAGCCAGGTTTACAAAAAAGGGAGAAAGGGGAGAGTAAAATTACATAGATTCGATTGAGCTCTTGTTACGGACTGCTGCTTTGGATAACTGTCTTAATTTTCTCTGTTTGCTGCATAGCCTGGCATTGATCAAACTATGAGCTAGTAGACTCATTGTTGACTTTTCAATATGAATCAGCTCTACATGGAGGAGTTCCTTATTTTGATGATCGCCATCCTTCGTCTGGAGATCGAGTTCCAAGAGTCCAGTAGGAGAAATCCAGTCTCTTCTGAAGCTATGGTGAAGAACCTAGCTACCTGGTGAAAATGATTTTGGCATGACCATGGTGTAGCTCTGGAGTGTATGCATGTCATCAGTTTGTTATGTTCTCGTCTGCTATATGTAATATATGATGAGATTGACGAGTGAGTACTGATGGTGTAGTGGACCCAGTGGTCTTTTGCTTTCTAAATGTCGAACTGTTTTAACCTGAATCAGTCACAACTAGATTAGATCCAGGATAAGTAGGATCATCCCTAGCTGAAATGCTCCAAACCTTCCCCCTGATCTAGTTCAGTGAAAAATCACTGTATTGTGTCATTACAGATGATAATAGAAATCGGGTGGAGGATTGGGATAATGAATGACGTGCCTGATTATGCAACACATGACTCTGGGCTACGTGATGGGTTTTCTGTTTGTCGTGGTGCTTGTCCTGATGAAGGCCATGTGAACTGAGGCACTCTACTTAACCTTGTATGGGTTGAAGCTTTTAGTATGACCCTGTTAAGATCATGGTCAGCTTGTTTGGATACACAAGTAGCTAATAGTTGGTGGCTGGGTGCTTTTTGGATCAGCAGCAAAAATATGCATGCATTGGTGGTTTTGTCTATAGTGTTCTTTCTTTCTTCTTTTTAATCTTTTATTAAATGGCATGTAGATAGAGATAAGTAGAAGGATAAAATTTCTTTTTTCAATCTACTAGCTGTTACTATTAGCTGGATTGAGATACTGAACTGTTAGGTGAGTGGATCTAAACACCTCTAATATCATGTCAAAGTGCGCACGTGACTACAAAGAAGATCCATGAGGGAAGAGATCTCAATGGAATGAGCAGGTAAATAAATATTCAGAAGCAGGGTCTATAAACGAATGGTCAAATGCTTGTCCGTACCTTTCAAAAAAATGCTTGTCCGTCCAGTAAATGATGATGGGACCTTGCATGTTCCATCCGCGGAGAAAATTGCATCATGGATTACAGGAATGCCTTCAATTTATATACTTTAGAGATCGTTTGGTAGGAATTTTGTCCTAACTTTACGAAGCTGTTTTTAGATTCAGCTTCTCTTGCATGCACAGTTTCTCAGGTGAAACTAGGTAAAGTTAAAAATACTAGTTTCTCTTAGCTCTATGTTATCTTCAGTGAAAAGCTGTTTTAGTAAACGTTTTCCGAAAACAACTTCTTCATTGGTGAAGCCATTTTATGAAACTGAAATAAAAAAACTGTTTTACCGATAAAGCTAAGCTGTCGTTCTGCTTCACTAGTAAAGATCTCTGTGGTCTGTAGATTACTGTACACAGCCATATTGTCACGCAACGTTCCCAGGTTATCAAATGCAGCAACGTGCAGCACATGAAGAAATGTTCACGTTCAAGATCCCATCTCCCTGAGTGAAAATGGACAATCAGCCTGTTCCGCTGGTGCACAAGTCGGCTGATTCAATAGTATTATGTGAGAGAGAATAAACTGAAACAAACTGAAACAAACTGAGACTAGACAAAACAGGGTGAATGTCTAGCAAAAAAAAAAAAAGGGCAGCACATCGTCGTTGTTCCGGCAATGCAGGATCGGAGGCAGGAAGAAGTCGATATCTCTGCACGGCTGGATTACAGACACATCACGAGCGATGTGATGAGAAACCTCACCGGCGCAACACTGAAGAACATACGGTTGGTATTCGTTAAACAACGAGCATTCAGAATCCACAGACCCACCGATTGCACCTACCAATTTTCTTCTTATCATTATTGCTCTAGCTTATCCATCCAAGATCTGCCTCCCACTAAGCTCCCCTTTCAATTGAGCATCATTCTCCAGGCCAAGCTTCTCACCTTTCGAGCAATGTTCTCCGACTGAGTTCTCTCATCAGCCGAACAAGTTACACCCACCAAGCTACCGATCAACAACCTCACCACCCGAGATCAACCATCGTCCGAGTAAGGTTTGATTCTAGACTTCAACTTTCTATTCATTCATGGTTTGAGCCATGGTTCGAGCGCTACAGGGACTGTGAGTTCGCTGACCTCTGGCTCAAGGAGGCCGAGGAGCTCAGGACCGACAAAGACAAGCTCAAGCTCCTCAAGGACAAGGACTACACCGACATCAAGCAAGAGGAGGCGGCGCAGGAGAAGGGGAAGTGATGATGATGATGATTCATCGATCGGTGATACTACATGGATGGATTACTTCGTACT
>JAHUYU010002877.1:0-35662 GCA_030439765.1 Tripidium arundinaceum
TGTGGGCCAGGCATTGAAGGGTTCAGCTTTGCTGCTGAATTTTGGTGTTAGTATGGGTTGATTATGTAGTAGTAACTGATATGGTTGGTTGCGGGGGCTTCTTTGGGGTATGACTTTTTAGTGTGTTTTTGTAATTGTCTTAGAATGAATTGTGTTTTGCTCACAATCTTGTATTATAATTTTGGGTTCTAGTAGGGACCTTTGTTGTCCTAGCCCTAGGAAAATAGTAGAATTGGTTGAAATGCATGCTGTTAATATTGGGGATGTATCGTTAGATTGTTAGATTGTGATGGTGGAAGCGTGAATGGTTGGGATGGCTACACATTGCATCGGAACTCTGTTGGAAAGTACTATTGGGTGATTCACCTGGGTCCATTGTTTCCATATACACAACTGTATGATCGTAGTGAACATAGTTTTTTTTTTTCATTTCCTGATTAGGTTGTCCTTCTGAGTCTTATCTGACAATTTCATCCTCCAAATTCTTATGACATTTCAAGCAGTTACGGAAATGGAATGAACGTTGGGTCATATTGGACCCTACATCTGGAAAGATGGAATACAAGTATGGAACCTTGCCCGTTTAATAACCGGGAACTCCAAGTAAATTACAACTAGTACCTAATCAGCAGTCACTGATGTATTGTTGCAGACTCCGGAGAAATGAAACTGCCATTAAGGGGACCATTCTGTTTGACGCCTCAAGCACCATTACTTTATCTCCTGTGAACTTTCAGTAAGATTGCCTCATGAACATAACCTTTCCTTAGTATGTCGTACCTAAATTTTTAGCGTTATAACCTACAATTATTGTTCAACTTTTTGCAGAGGGATGCCAAAATATGATGGCTGCTGCTTCTGTATCCTATTTCCTTATATTTCGGTCAAAAAGATTGTTTCAGAAAGAGTTTCTTAAATAGTTATGTATATAGGAATGACATGTTTTAAGGTTTTACTGTTCCTTTACTGTATTTAGACATCGGAACTCCTCAAAAGAAGGATTACTTTCTTTGCGCTGAAACTCCTGGTGCTGCGAAAGCTTGGGTATCTACATTACAGTAAGCTTTCTGACCCCTGACCAGTTAGTACATTCCACATTTTTGCTTGTTCACACTTCTGTCTCTTGTATATTAATAGGCAAAGTACCTAGCAAACCTTTATCTCAGTGCAAGAATGCAGACTCCAATATAAGAGTGGAGTGTTATCCATTTGATAATTGAATCCTAGCAGTGTCCCAGTCGAAACTACTGTTTCTAATTTCCAACGATGCAGATCTAAAGAATGTGATCTACTTCAATGTTGATCCGAGAATGCACGATATGAGCCTTCATGCTTAGACTGGGGATTCTCTATTTTTCAGTACTCTTAATAACAAATGACCTGAAGAACCCTTCAATGCGATCAGATTTACATGTTGTGGTGTAATCTGTTTATTCTTTTCAGCTACACATGCTGCATCTTACTAGTTCCTAATTTGGCGTATTAGTATTATGGGGAAACCTACTTTGCGTGATTTAAGCTACTCAATATTGAGTTCTATCCCTGTTGCTGCATCCTGACTGTAGTTGTGTGTGCTTTGTTGCTATGGTATCATCTCCTTTGCATGGTTAAAACACAACATTGGAATCAATCTCATTGCTGCATTATGACTAGTTCTTTGTTGTTATTAAACAGTGCAACTCAGTTAGTCTTACGAGCTCATAAAGAGGCAGTAAATTCTTTGGCTGGGAATGGCTCTCCAGCTACATTAGGCACAGTTGCTACTGCAGTTGCTAATGCTAATGCAACAGCCATGGAGGCTACCAAGGAGATAGAAGCTGCACTAAAGGTTTCAATGAGGGCAGCTCTTGGGTTGGGTACAAATAACTCCAATGAGGGCCAACTTGATGACCTAACAATCATGAAGGTATGCATTCATCTTTATGATTTTCACTTCATTTTTGTAATACTGTTGTGGAGCTTTCTAAAATCAATTTTAAATGATAGGTTGTGATAGAATCTACATTTAGTTGCAACCCTAGAAATATAGCTGCCTAGAAGTTAAAAGTTTACTTTTATGGTAATTATAGTACGTACACATGCATCATTTTTTCAGTATTTTGATACCATTAAGTGTAGCTGAGATGCCTGAGGCGAAATACAATGGGCTCAACAAATTTAGAGGAAAATTGTCACTGGATGAAGAGAATGGCTCCATGCTGTTATATGCAGTTGACTTTGGTTTCTTTGGGAAGCTAAAAATGTTTTTGTGTCTCACCCTTTCTATTATATGCAGCTGACTTTGGTTTTTGTTAAATTTCATGATTTACGTTGCCAAACTTTTTTCAGATGTATTTGACAAACACAGATTAGTGCAAGAGTCATGACTGGGGCATTCTTAAATCTGCGTGCATGCTTTGATCAATCATTCTTACTCTGTTTTTTTGCTCTCCCAGGAGACTCTACGAGTGAAAGATGAGGAATTGCAACATTTGGCTAAGGATATCCGTTCTCGAGACGCTACAATAAAGGAAATAGCAGACAAATTAACAGAAACTGCAGAGGCTGCAGAAGCTGCTGCTTCGGCAGCTCATACAATGGATGAACAGAGGAGACTTTTGTGTTTGGAGATTGAGCGACTAAAACAAGCCTTGGAAAGACAAATAGAACAATCAATGCTTAAGGTAAAACTTTTATATTATTTTTGATTTGCTAACCCTCTGATTTCATGATGCTAATATGGTCTTGTGGACATTGCAGCTTAGACAATCTGAAGAGAAGGTTATCAGCCTGAGCAAAGAGAAGGAGCAGTTGATGAAGGAAAGAGATGCTGCATTTCAAGAGGCTCATATGTGGCGCATTGAACTAGGAAAAGCCAGGGAGCAGGCAGTGATACAGGAAGCAACTATTGCCCGGGCGGAGGAGAAGGCAAGAGTTTCTGAAGCAGATGCTGCAGCTCGGATTAAGGAAGCTGCTGAAAAATTGCATACTGTTGAGAGAGAAAAGGAGGAGCTTCTAGCCCTGGTTGGTGTTCTCCAATCACAAGTCCAGAGGTTTGTTCTCACTTCTGCAACATATATGCAGTTAAAATGTGTAATATGCATGGAATATAGATGTATTTTTTTTACACTGATGGCTAATGACCAAAACACAAATTCACTGATGCAGAGAGCAGAGCAGCACAAAGCAAGTATGTGAAGAGAGGTCTGAATCATGTTCAGGCGCCGACAATTCCCCTCCCTTAACAAAGCATGTTGATGCATCGGATGATGATGTGGACAAAGCCTGCGTAAGTGACTCTAGATCAGTGCTGGTTTCGAGCGATAGCACTGAGGTCCAGCTGGCTGTGGATGGGGTGGACATCCGTCCTGTTGGCGATGCAGAGTGGGGTGGCTTCCAGCAGTCAGAAGCGCTGATCGCTGATGTTCGGGAGGTCTCCCCAGAGGCAGATGGCGGCAGCTTGGATATTCCTGTGGTCAACCCCCCACCAGTCAGTGATCATATCCAGGGAGGCGCAACCCATCCCTGAAGGCCTGAGGTTGCTGCTGGCCTGCCGCTACCTTCCGAGATTCATGTGATTGCTGAGAAACCGATAGGGATGTCTAAATCTGGAGAGAATTGCCGTTGAGGGTGTGCATCAATGCGGATTGTATGTCCATTGTATTTAAGTATACGACTGAATAAAAAGATAGTAGCTGTGTTTGGCTGTGGGATTGTAAATTATTCGCCTCGTTCCCTTTCGCTACGGCGTTTCGTGATTACAAAATTGTGGGGAGCGAAGTATTAGGAAAAATCAATGGTAATCTGAACAAAAATAAACTAAGCGATTGGTTTGCCCGTTGAAGTTCTTATATGAAAGAATAGCATCAGCTATATCAGATGTACTCGTGTACACTGTACAGCATGACAGCTTCCTAGCAAAAATGAGTATTCTGGTCGGATTAAGGATTAAAAATGTGTACTAGAGACAGCAAACTAACCAATTTACAGAACATGCCAATGTTTATATAATGGGGAACAGCAATCGCCAGCAAGGGACATAAGCATGTCTTTGGGCTCGCCCGAATGGACGCATGCTATAATACTTGCAGTGGAGGCCAAATGTGCTCGGCTGCACTACTTGCAGCTGCAGCTGCTGCAGCCACAAGTCTGATTTACTGTATCACTGTCTTGGCAGCCGCAGCTGCAGCCGTGTAAAGAAGCACAGCCGAGTGGAGCCATATCAAAACCTTACACTTTCAATGGATTAGGGCACGAGCAGAAGTAAACCTAGTAAAACCAAATAAAACATACACACACGCGGTCGCACACAACTTAAAACTTTTAGCACTACGCCTCAACAGGATTGGGCCCTCTTGGGCTACCGGCGCTGCTCTGTTGCTCATACTCCTGACTTGGAAAAACATCAGGCAGCAAACTAGTAGAGATGTTGTTCGCGTGAAGCCACGTCAGCTCCCACAAGCTGTCACCCCCAATCGTGCTCCTCTTCGCAAGGATTCCCTTGTTCTTCATCACGAGTAGAAGGTTCTTGAGCAGGTCCGGGATCACCTCTTGCAGCTTGTCACTCCGCTTGCCTCGGACCTTGATCTTGATGTACTTCTCCATTCGGCTCAGGACTCCCAGCCACAGTTTGCAGAAACTGCTTAGCCCAAAAAGGTCTGGCAAGAGTTGAAGGTATACTTTTGCAACAAGTTTCATGGCAAGCACAAGGGACCCTTCCATGTTTCTGTAGTCTTTCTGGGAGTGATTCTGACTGATTTCCAGCAAGTCATCAAGCAAGGAAAATATGACGAGGTCAAAGGCATGAGACCATGTCGTGGACTGGAGGCAGATTTCTTCTGTTGCTGTTAGGCATCGTTGGAGAGAAGCCAGCGCATGATTTCGCACCTCCTCTCTCTGATCCAGGCTCAATTTTTTTAGTGCTTGCAGCAGTTTGAGCCACATCTCCCTTATCGCCTCTAGCCCTTTCTCACCTTCTTCACATGTTGCTTTTATCTCTTGGGACCACAAGGCAAGACTTCTGACAGAGTCAGACATCAAGTCCAGGGCACGGACAGACCTATCAGCTAAACCAACTCTAGACTCCGCAAACTGCCGTGATGCTTCGATGCAGAAGCCATAGTTCGCTAGTGAAAGGTGAGGCCCCTCTGTCATGATAAACACGATAGCCTCAAAACCAACTTCGGAAGCATCCGGATGGCGAGCTGTAATGGAGAGCAGCAATATTACTGTTCTCCAGCCCATCTGTGATTTTATATGTGCCGCATTTGCTTTGACGAGCCGTGCAACCTCCTGTGTGATATTCTCACAGTATGCATCTGCTACGCGTGCATCGAGCTTGAGAACTAATTGCAATGACCTCAGTAATTCATCAGCAAGATTCTCCTTGTATGGTAGTAACCTCTGGCATATCCTCAGGAGTCCAAAAATAGCTTTCTCCACAAGAGCACATGGCATAACTGTGGACTGAACTATGTTGGCAATATGCTCGTATACACCTTGCCAGAGGAGCACAATTCGGTCTCGATTATTAAGGGTTATGGCAATCAGCAGTTCCAAGCAGAAAACTGCTGTATCCTCATCATCTGGCGAACTGGCAACCTTTTGAGGTCGGCCTGCAGCCCATATCAGAGCCCTGGCAAGTTGCAGTAGTGAATCAGGCTGCAAGAATTTGCTCTCTGTAAATATACTATCGATGCGGCATTTCTGAATTGTCTGAAGAGTCCTCTGGTGTGCGGCAAGTTGCTGCTCAGTTGGTTGTGATCTTGGTTCTTCACTGTCAAGAGAGAGCAGCTGACTAAATCTTCCCATAAGCCCAGAGATTTGCGAGGTGTACCCATCACTGGAATATGAGATGGGGGAACTGCGCTAGGAGCAGCCTTTCCTTGGACTGCTTCAGCAGAAAGTTCGGAATCATCAGCTGCATCACTAGCAACACGGGCAGGGAGAAGCCCTAGTTTATGCAGCCTCAGGATGCAATCCAATACATTCCTCCAGCCAGTGCGTATGTAATCCCCATATCTGTTAGCTATAGTAAATAATGTCTCAGTTGCCAACCTAGCTTTAAGGTCATCTCCAAAGGCAGTAACTGGCTCCTCAACCAAAGAAGTATTCAAGAGAGTGGTGAATTTGCATAGAGAAACAACAAGATCGTCCAGAACATCCTCAAGATGATGAAATGCAGAGATCTTTGCAACACCCAAAAAGCCATCTACACAGGTCAAGAGAACTTCTTCATGCTCCGAATGATCAAATACCACCGCAATGGCAGCAATAGTAGGGCCAGACATAACAGCAAACATATCATGGTCGAGGAAAGGCTGAGAGTCACCAACAATATATGGGGACGTAGACTTTGACTTCCGCATTAGATCTATCCAACGACTAGGAGACATTTCAAAATATCCCAAACCCTGCTCAGGTGTTGTCTTAATCTCATTTCGGCAGATTGAGTGGTATAGCTCAGACAACATCTCACGTGGCAGATCACTGCCCCCATTTATGTTCCTGTTGTTCTTGATGAAGTCCTCCTCAGTCTTTCGCAAACAAGGACACTGCTCTACTGCTGTCCTATTCCATTATAATGCTGAACACTGATCAGCATAACATGCAAGTGAAGAAGAAGATGACTGAGGAGGACTTCATCAAGAACAACAGGAACATAAATGGGGGCAGTGATCTGCCACGTGAGATGTTGTCTGAGCTATACCACTCAATCTGCCGAAATGAGATTAAGACAACACCTGAGCAGGGTTTGGGATATTTTGAAATGTCTCCTAGTCGTTGGATAGATCTAATGCGGAAGTCAAAGTCTACGTCCCCATATATTGTTGGTGACTCTCAGCCTTTCCTCGACCATGATATGTTTGCTGTTATGTCTGGCCCTACTATTGCTGCCATTGCGGTGGTATTTGATCATTCGGAGCATGAAGAAGTTCTCTTGACCTGTGTAGATGGCTTTTTGGGTGTTGCAAAGATCTCTGCATTTCATCATCTTGAGGATGTTCTGGACGATCTTGTTGTTTCTCTATGCAAATTCACCACTCTCTTGAATACTTCTTTGGTTGAGGAGCCAGTTACTGCCTTTGGAGATGACCTTAAAGCTAGGTTGGCAACTGAGACATTATTTACTATAGCTAACAGATATGGGGATTACATACGCACTGGCTGGAGGAATGTATTGGATTGCATCCTGAGGCTGCATAAACTAGGGCTTCTCCCTGCCCGTGTTGCTAGTGATGCAGCTGATGATTCCGAACTTTCTGCTGAAGCAGTCCAAGGAAAGGCTGCTCCTAGCGCAGTTCCCCCATCTCATATTCCAGTGATGGGTACACCTCGCAAATCCTCTGGGCTTATGGGAAGATTTAGTCAGCTGCTCTCTCTTGACAGTGAAGAACCAAGATCACAACCAACTGAGCAGCAACTTGCCGCACACCAGAGGACTCTTCAGACAATTCAGAAATGCCGCATCGATAGTATATTTACAGAGAGCAAATTCTTGCAGCCTGATTCACTACTGCAACTTGCCAGGGCTCTGATATGGGCTGCAGGCCGACCTCAAAAGGTTGCCAGTTCGCCAGATGATGAGGATACAGCAGTTTTCTGCTTGGAACTGCTGATTGCCATAACCCTTAATAATCGAGACCGAATTGTGCTCCTCTGGCAAGGTGTATACGAGCATATTGCCAACATAGTTCAGTCCACAGTTATGCCATGTGCTCTTGTGGAGAAAGCTATTTTTGGACTCCTGAGGATATGCCAGAGGTTACTACCATACAAGGAGAATCTTGCTGATGAATTACTGAGGTCATTGCAATTAGTTCTCAAGCTCGATGCACGCGTAGCAGATGCATACTGTGAGAATATCACACAGGAGGTTGCACGGCTCGTCAAAGCAAATGCGGCACATATAAAATCACAGATGGGCTGGAGAACAGTAATATTGCTGCTCTCCATTACAGCTCGCCATCCGGATGCTTCCGAAGTTGGTTTTGAGGCTATCGTGTTTATCATGACAGAGGGGCCTCACCTTTCACTAGCGAACTATGGCTTCTGCATCGAAGCATCACGGCAGTTTGCGGAGTCTAGAGTTGGTTTAGCTGATAGGTCTGTCCGTGCCCTGGACTTGATGTCTGACTCTGTCAGAAGTCTTGCCTTGTGGTCCCAAGAGATAAAAGCAACATGTGAAGAAGGTGAGAAAGGGCTAGAGGCGATAAGGGAGATGTGGCTCAAACTGCTGCAAGCACTAAAAAAATTGAGCCTGGATCAGAGAGAGGAGGTGCGAAATCATGCGCTGGCTTCTCTCCAACGATGCCTAACAGCAACAGAAGAAATCTGCCTCCAGTCCACGACATGGTCTCATGCCTTTGACCTCGTCATATTTTCCTTGCTTGATGACTTGCTGGAAATCAGTCAGAATCACTCCCAGAAAGACTACAGAAACATGGAAGGGTCCCTTGTGCTTGCCATGAAACTTGTTGCAAAAGTATACCTTCAACTCTTGCCAGACCTTTTTGGGCTAAGCAGTTTCTGCAAACTGTGGCTGGGAGTCCTGAGCCGAATGGAGAAGTACATCAAGATCAAGGTCCGAGGCAAGCGGAGTGACAAGCTGCAAGAGGTGATCCCGGACCTGCTCAAGAACCTTCTACTCGTGATGAAGAACAAGGGAATCCTTGCGAAGAGGAGCACGATTGGGGGTGACAGCTTGTGGGAGCTGACGTGGCTTCACGCGAACAACATCTCTACTAGTTTGCTGCCTGATGTTTTTCCAAGTCAGGAGTATGAGCAACAGAGCAGCGCCGGTAGCCCAAGAGGGCCCAATCCTGTTGAGGCGTAGTGCTAAAAGTTTTAAGTTGTGTGCGACCGCGTGTGTGTATGTTTTATTTGGTTTTACTAGGTTTACTTCTGCTCGTGCCCTTAATCCATTGAAAGTGTAAGGTTTTGATATGGCTCCACTCGGCTGTGCTTCTTTACACGGCTGCAGCTGCGGCTGCCAAGACAGTGATACAGTAAATCAGACTTGTGGCTGCAGCAGCTGCAGCTGCAAGTAGTGCAGCCGAGCACATTTGGCCTCCACTGCAAGTATTATAGCATGCGTCCATTCGGGCGAGCCCAAAGACATGCTTATGTCCCTTGCTGGCGATTGCTGTTCCCCATTATATAAACATTGGCATGTTCTGTAAATTGGTTAGTTTGCTGTCTCTAGTACACATTTTTAATCCTTAATCCGACCAGAATACTCATTTTTGCTAGGAAGCTGTCATGCTGTACAGTGTACACGAGTACATCTGATATAGCTGATGCTATTCTTTCATATAAGAACTTCAACGGGCAAACCAATCGCTTAGTTTATTTTTGTTCAGATTACCATTGATTTTTCCTAATACTTCGCTCCCCACAATTTTGTAATCACGAAACGCCGTAGCGAAAGGGAACGAGGCGAATAATTTACAATCCCACAGCCAAACACAGCTACTATCTTTTTATTCAGTCGTATACTTAAATACAATGGACATACAATCCGCATTGATGCACACCCTCAACGGCAATTCTCTCCAGATTTAGACATCCCTATCGGTTTCTCAGCAATCACATGAATCTCGGAAGGTAGCGGCAGGCCAGCAGCAACCTCAGGCCTTCAGGGATGGGTTGCGCCTCCCTGGATATGATCACTGACTGGTGGGGGGTTGACCACAGGAATATCCAAGCTGCCGCCATCTGCCTCTGGGGAGACCTCCCGAACATCAGCGATCAGCGCTTCTGACTGCTGGAAGCCACCCCACTCTGCATCGCCAACAGGACGGATGTCCACCCCATCCACAGCCAGCTGGACCTCAGTGCTATCGCTCGAAACCAGCACTGATCTAGAGTCACTTACGCAGGCTTTGTCCACATCATCATCCGATGCATCAACATGCTTTGTTAAGGGAGGGGAATTGTCGGCGCCTGAACATGATTCAGACCTCTCTTCACATACTTGCTTTGTGCTGCTCTGCTCTCTGCATCAGTGAATTTGTGTTTTGGTCATTAGCCATCAGTGTAAAAAAAATACATCTATATTCCATGCATATTACACATTTTAACTGCATATATGTTGCAGAAGTGAGAACAAACCTCTGGACTTGTGATTGGAGAACACCAACCAGGGCTAGAAGCTCCTCCTTTTCTCTCTCAACAGTATGCAATTTTTCAGCAGCTTCCTTAATCCGAGCTGCAGCATCTGCTTCAGAAACTCTTGCCTTCTCCTCCGCCCGGGCAATAGTTGCTTCCTGTATCACTGCCTGCTCCCTGGCTTTTCCTAGTTCAATGCGCCACATATGAGCCTCTTGAAATGCAGCATCTCTTTCCTTCATCAACTGCTCCTTCTCTTTGCTCAGGCGGATATCCGTTCTCGAGACGCTACAATAAAGGAAATAGCAGACAAATTAACAGAAACTGCAGAGGCTGCAGAAGCTGCTGCTTCGGCAGCTCATACAATGGATGAACAGAGGAGACTTTTGTGTTTGGAGATTGAGCGACTAAAACAAGCCTTGGAAAGACAAATAGAACAATCAATGCTTAAGGTAAAACTTTTATATTATTTTTGATTTGCTAACCCTCTGATTTCATGATGCTAATATGGTCTTGTGGACATTGCAGCTTAGACAATCTGAAGAGAAGGTTATCAGCCTGAGCAAAGAGAAGGAGCAGTTGATGAAGGAAAGAGATGCTGCATTTCAAGAGGCTCATATGTGGCGCATTGAACTAGGAAAAGCCAGGGAGCAGGCAGTGATACAGGAAGCAACTATTGCCCGGGCGGAGGAGAAGGCAAGAGTTTCTGAAGCAGATGCTGCAGCTCGGATTAAGGAAGCTGCTGAAAAATTGCATACTGTTGAGAGAGAAAAGGAGGAGCTTCTAGCCCTGGTTGGTGTTCTCCAATCACAAGTCCAGAGGTTTGTTCTCACTTCTGCAACATATATGCAGTTAAAATGTGTAATATGCATGGAATATAGATGTATTTTTTTTACACTGATGGCTAATGACCAAAACACAAATTCACTGATGCAGAGAGCAGAGCAGCACAAAGCAAGTATGTGAAGAGAGGTCTGAATCATGTTCAGGCGCCGACAATTCCCCTCCCTTAACAAAGCATGTTGATGCATCGGATGATGATGTGGACAAAGCCTGCGTAAGTGACTCTAGATCAGTGCTGGTTTCGAGCGATAGCACTGAGGTCCAGCTGGCTGTGGATGGGGTGGACATCCGTCCTGTTGGCGATGCAGAGTGGGGTGGCTTCCAGCAGTCAGAAGCGCTGATCGCTGATGTTCGGGAGGTCTCCCCAGAGGCAGATGGCGGCAGCTTGGATATTCCTGTGGTCAACCCCCCACCAGTCAGTGATCATATCCAGGGAGGCGCAACCCATCCCTGAAGGCCTGAGGTTGCTGCTGGCCTGCCGCTACCTTCCGAGATTCATGTGATTGCTGAGAAACCGATAGGGATGTCTAAATCTGGAGAGAATTGCCGTTGAGGGTGTGCATCAATGCGGATTGTATGTCCATTGTATTTAAGTATACGACTGAATAAAAAGATAGTAGCTGTGTTTGGCTGTGGGATTGTAAATTATTCGCCTCGTTCCCTTTCGCTACGGCGTTTCGTGATTACAAAATTGTGGGGAGCGAAGTATTAGGAAAAATCAATGGTAATCTGAACAAAAATAAACTAAGCGATTGGTTTGCCCGTTGAAGTTCTTATATGAAAGAATAGCATCAGCTATATCAGATGTACTCGTGTACACTGTACAGCATGACAGCTTCCTAGCAAAAATGAGTATTCTGGTCGGATTAAGGATTAAAAATGTGTACTAGAGACAGCAAACTAACCAATTTACAGAACATGCCAATGTTTATATAATGGGGAACAGCAATCGCCAGCAAGGGACATAAGCATGTCTTTGGGCTCGCCCGAATGGACGCATGCTATAATACTTGCAGTGGAGGCCAAATGTGCTCGGCTGCACTACTTGCAGCTGCAGCTGCTGCAGCCACAAGTCTGATTTACTGTATCACTGTCTTGGCAGCCGCAGCTGCAGCCGTGTAAAGAAGCACAGCCGAGTGGAGCCATATCAAAACCTTACACTTTCAATGGATTAGGGCACGAGCAGAAGTAAACCTAGTAAAACCAAATAAAACATACACACACGCGGTCGCACACAACTTAAAACTTTTAGCACTACGCCTCAACAGGATTGGGCCCTCTTGGGCTACCGGCGCTGCTCTGTTGCTCATACTCCTGACTTGGAAAAACATCAGGCAGCAAACTAGTAGAGATGTTGTTCGCGTGAAGCCACGTCAGCTCCCACAAGCTGTCACCCCCAATCGTGCTCCTCTTCGCAAGGATTCCCTTGTTCTTCATCACGAGTAGAAGGTTCTTGAGCAGGTCCGGGATCACCTCTTGCAGCTTGTCACTCCGCTTGCCTCGGACCTTGATCTTGATGTACTTCTCCATTCGGCTCAGGACTCCCAGCCACAGTTTGCAGAAACTGCTTAGCCCAAAAAGGTCTGGCAAGAGTTGAAGGTATACTTTTGCAACAAGTTTCATGGCAAGCACAAGGGACCCTTCCATGTTTCTGTAGTCTTTCTGGGAGTGATTCTGACTGATTTCCAGCAAGTCATCAAGCAAGGAAAATATGACGAGGTCAAAGGCATGAGACCATGTCGTGGACTGGAGGCAGATTTCTTCTGTTGCTGTTAGGCATCGTTGGAGAGAAGCCAGCGCATGATTTCGCACCTCCTCTCTCTGATCCAGGCTCAATTTTTTTAGTGCTTGCAGCAGTTTGAGCCACATCTCCCTTATCGCCTCTAGCCCTTTCTCACCTTCTTCACATGTTGCTTTTATCTCTTGGGACCACAAGGCAAGACTTCTGACAGAGTCAGACATCAAGTCCAGGGCACGGACAGACCTATCAGCTAAACCAACTCTAGACTCCGCAAACTGCCGTGATGCTTCGATGCAGAAGCCATAGTTCGCTAGTGAAAGGTGAGGCCCCTCTGTCATGATAAACACGATAGCCTCAAAACCAACTTCGGAAGCATCCGGATGGCGAGCTGTAATGGAGAGCAGCAATATTACTGTTCTCCAGCCCATCTGTGATTTTATATGTGCCGCATTTGCTTTGACGAGCCGTGCAACCTCCTGTGTGATATTCTCACAGTATGCATCTGCTACGCGTGCATCGAGCTTGAGAACTAATTGCAATGACCTCAGTAATTCATCAGCAAGATTCTCCTTGTATGGTAGTAACCTCTGGCATATCCTCAGGAGTCCAAAAATAGCTTTCTCCACAAGAGCACATGGCATAACTGTGGACTGAACTATGTTGGCAATATGCTCGTATACACCTTGCCAGAGGAGCACAATTCGGTCTCGATTATTAAGGGTTATGGCAATCAGCAGTTCCAAGCAGAAAACTGCTGTATCCTCATCATCTGGCGAACTGGCAACCTTTTGAGGTCGGCCTGCAGCCCATATCAGAGCCTTGGCAAGTTGCAGTAGTGAATCAGGCTGCAAGAATTTGCTCTCTGTAAATATACTATCGATGCGGCATTTCTGAATTGTCTGAAGAGTCCTCTGGTGTGCGGCAAGTTGCTGCTCAGTTGGTTGTGATCTTGGTTCTTCACTGTCAAGAGAGAGCAGCTGACTAAATCTTCCCATAAGCCCAGAGGATTTGCGAGGTGTACCCATCACTGGAATATGAGATGGGGGAACTGCGCTAGGAGCAGCCTTTCCTTGGACTGCTTCAGCAGAAAGTTCGGAATCATCAGCTGCATCACTAGCAACACGGGCAGGGAGAAGCCCTAGTTTATGCAGCCTCAGGATGCAATCCAATACATTCCTCCAGCCAGTGCGTATGTAATCCCCATATCTGTTAGCTATAGTAAATAATGTCTCAGTTGCCAAGTACAGTATTATTGCACGTGCAATGTGCTAACATTTTTGCTCGATGGAAAAGGTTTATTGATTGTTTTTTGCATGTTATGGACAGATGGGTGGCATGGATATGAATCATCCTTTTGGTATCAGGCAAATGGAAAATGGCAATGGAAGCTATGTGTCCGAGACAGGTGCATCTGATGAGAATTCTGCAGATGGCAGTGGTCTTGTTGTAGAGCCTTATGGAGTCCCTTGCATGGTGGAGATCTTCCATTTCCTATGCTCTCTCCTCAACGTTGTTGAACAGATTGGCTTAGATGAAGATCTTCCTTTGTTTGCTCTTAAATTGATCAATTCAGCGATTGAGCTTGGTGGGTCTTCAATTCAGAAACATCCAAAGCTGTTGTCCTTAGTGCAAGACGAGCTTTTCAGAAACTTAATGCAGTTTGGGTTGTCAATGAGTCCACTCATCCTTTCAATAGTATGCAGTATTGCATTGAACCTTTACCATCATCTCCGGACTGAGCTGAAGCTGCAGCTTGAGGCTTTTTTTTCTTGTATAATTATAAGGCTTGCACAACCTCGTTTTGGAGCAACATATCATCAGCAGGAGGTTGTAATGGAAGCTCTTGTAGACTTCTGTCGACAGAAAAATTTTATGGTGGAGATGTATGCCAATCTTGACTGTGATATAACCTGCAGGAATGTTTTTGAGGAACTTGCAAATCTTTTATCGAAGAGTGCTTTTCCTATCAACTGCCCCTTGTCTTCCATGCACATTCTTGCTTTAGAAGGTTTGATTGCTGTGATTCAGGGGATGGCTGATCGTATCGGAAATGCAACCTCACGCCCTGAGCTCCTGCCTGTGGAGCTTGATGAATACACTCCTTTCTGGACTGTGAAGTGTGAGAACTTTTCTGATCCTCGGCATTGGGTGAAGTTTGTCCGTCAAAGGAAGTATGTCAAAAGGAGGCTAATGATAGGTGCTGATCACTTTAACAGGGACCCAAAGAAAGGTCTGGAGTTTCTTCAAGGCACTCATCTGTTGCCTGAGAAGCTTGATCCCCAGAGTGTGGCTTGTTTTTTCCGCTACACAGCTGGTTTGGATAAGAATCTTGTTGGAGATTTCCTAGGCAATCATGACGAGTTTTGTGTTCAGGTGCTTCATGAGTTTGCTCAGACCTTTGATTTCCAGGAGATGAACCTGGATACAGCTCTGCGTCTATTTTTGGAGACTTTCCGGCTTCCTGGTGAATCTCAGAAGATACAGAGGGTTCTTGAGGCCTTCTCGGATAGATACTATGAGCAGTCCCCTCAGTCTTTCGCAAACAAGGACACTGCTCTACTGCTGTCCTATTCCATTATAATGCTGAACACTGATCAGCATAACATGCAAGTGAAGAAGAAGATGACTGAGGAGGACTTCATCAAGAACAACAGGAACATAAATGGGGGCAGTGATCTGCCACGTGAGATGTTGTCTGAGCTATACCACTCAATCTGCCGAAATGAGATTAAGACAACACCTGAGCAGGGTTTGGGATATTTTGAAATGTCTCCTAGTCGTTGGATAGATCTAATGCGGAAGTCAAAGTCTACGTCCCCATATATTGTTGGTGACTCTCAGCCTTTCCTCGACCATGATATGTTTGCTGTTATGTCTGGCCCTACTATTGCTGCCATTGCGGTGGTATTTGATCATTCGGAGCATGAAGAAGTTCTCTTGACCTGTGTAGATGGCTTTTTGGGTGTTGCAAAGATCTCTGCATTTCATCATCTTGAGGATGTTCTGGACGATCTTGTTGTTTCTCTATGCAAATTCACCACTCTCTTGAATACTTCTTTGGTTGAGGAGCCAGTTACTGCCTTTGGAGATGACCTTAAAGCTAGGTTGGCAACTGAGACATTATTTACTATAGCTAACAGATATGGGGATTACATACGCACTGGCTGGAGGAATGTATTGGATTGCATCCTGAGGCTGCATAAACTAGGGCTTCTCCCTGCCCGTGTTGCTAGTGATGCAGCTGATGATTCCGAACTTTCTGCTGAAGCAGTCCAAGGAAAGGCTGCTCCTAGCGCAGTTCCCCCATCTCATATTCCAGTGATGGGTACACCTCGCAAATCCTCTGGGCTTATGGGAAGATTTAGTCAGCTGCTCTCTCTTGACAGTGAAGAACCAAGATCACAACCAACTGAGCAGCAACTTGCCGCACACCAGAGGACTCTTCAGACAATTCAGAAATGCCGCATCGATAGTATATTTACAGAGAGCAAATTCTTGCAGCCTGATTCACTACTGCAACTTGCCAAGGCTCTGATATGGGCTGCAGGCCGACCTCAAAAGGTTGCCAGTTCGCCAGATGATGAGGATACAGCAGTTTTCTGCTTGGAACTGCTGATTGCCATAACCCTTAATAATCGAGACCGAATTGTGCTCCTCTGGCAAGGTGTATACGAGCATATTGCCAACATAGTTCAGTCCACAGTTATGCCATGTGCTCTTGTGGAGAAAGCTATTTTTGGACTCCTGAGGATATGCCAGAGGTTACTACCATACAAGGAGAATCTTGCTGATGAATTACTGAGGTCATTGCAATTAGTTCTCAAGCTCGATGCACGCGTAGCAGATGCATACTGTGAGAATATCACACAGGAGGTTGCACGGCTCGTCAAAGCAAATGCGGCACATATAAAATCACAGATGGGCTGGAGAACAGTAATATTGCTGCTCTCCATTACAGCTCGCCATCCGGATGCTTCCGAAGTTGGTTTTGAGGCTATCGTGTTTATCATGACAGAGGGGCCTCACCTTTCACTAGCGAACTATGGCTTCTGCATCGAAGCATCACGGCAGTTTGCGGAGTCTAGAGTTGGTTTAGCTGATAGGTCTGTCCGTGCCCTGGACTTGATGTCTGACTCTGTCAGAAGTCTTGCCTTGTGGTCCCAAGAGATAAAAGCAACATGTGAAGAAGGTGAGAAAGGGCTAGAGGCGATAAGGGAGATGTGGCTCAAACTGCTGCAAGCACTAAAAAAATTGAGCCTGGATCAGAGAGAGGAGGTGCGAAATCATGCGCTGGCTTCTCTCCAACGATGCCTAACAGCAACAGAAGAAATCTGCCTCCAGTCCACGACATGGTCTCATGCCTTTGACCTCGTCATATTTTCCTTGCTTGATGACTTGCTGGAAATCAGTCAGAATCACTCCCAGAAAGACTACAGAAACATGGAAGGGTCCCTTGTGCTTGCCATGAAACTTGTTGCAAAAGTATACCTTCAACTCTTGCCAGACCTTTTTGGGCTAAGCAGTTTCTGCAAACTGTGGCTGGGAGTCCTGAGCCGAATGGAGAAGTACATCAAGATCAAGGTCCGAGGCAAGCGGAGTGACAAGCTGCAAGAGGTGATCCCGGACCTGCTCAAGAACCTTCTACTCGTGATGAAGAACAAGGGAATCCTTGCGAAGAGGAGCACGATTGGGGGTGACAGCTTGTGGGAGCTGACGTGGCTTCACGCGAACAACATCTCTACTAGTTTGCTGCCTGATGTTTTTCCAAGTCAGGAGTATGAGCAACAGAGCAGCGCCGGTAGCCCAAGAGGGCCCAATCCTGTTGAGGCGTAGTGCTAAAAGTTTTAAGTTGTGTGCGACCGCGTGTGTGTATGTTTTATTTGGTTTTACTAGGTTTACTTCTGCTCGTGCCCTAATCCATTGAAAGTGTAAGGTTTTGATATGGCTCCACTCGGCTGTGCTTCTTTACACGGCTGCAGCTGCGGCTGCCAAGACAGTGATACAGTAAATCAGACTTGTGGCTGCAGCAGCTGCAGCTGCAAGTAGTGCAGCCGAGCACATTTGGCCTCCACTGCAAGTATTATAGCATGCGTCCATTCGGGCGAGCCCAAAGACATGCTTATGTCCCTTGCTGGCGATTGCTGTTCCCCATTATATAAACATTGGCATGTTCTGTAAATTGGTTAGTTTGCTGTCTCTAGTACACATTTTTAATCCTTAATCCGACCAGAATACTCATTTTTGCTAGGAAGCTGTCATGCTGTACAGTGTACACGAGTACATCTGATATAGCTGATGCTATTCTTTCATATAAGAACTTCAACGGGCAAACCAATCGCTTAGTTTATTTTTGTTCAGATTACCATTGATTTTTCCTAATACTTCGCTCCCCACAATTTTGTAATCACGAAACGCCGTAGCGAAAGGGAACGAGGCGAATAATTTACAATCCCACAGCCAAACACAGCTACTATCTTTTTATTCAGTCGTATACTTAAATACAATGGACATACAATCCGCATTGATGCACACCCTCAACGGCAATTCTCCCCAGAGGCAGATGGCGGCAGCTTGGATATTCCTGTGGTCAACCCCCCACCAGTCAGTGATCATATCCAGGGAGGCGCAACCCATCCCTGAAGGCCTGAGGTTGCTGCTGGCCTGCCGCTACCTTCCGAGATTCATGTGATTGCTGAGAAACCGATAGGGATGTCTAAATCTGGAGAGAATTGCCGTTGAGGGTGTGCATCAATGCGGATTGTATGTCCATTGTATTTAAGTATACGACTGAATAAAAAGATAGTAGCTGTGTTTGGCTGTGGGATTGTAAATTATTCGCCTCGTTCCCTTTCGCTACGGCGTTTCGTGATTACAAAATTGTGGGGAGCGAAGTATTAGGAAAAATCAATGGTAATCTGAACAAAAATAAACTAAGCGATTGGTTTGCCCGTTGAAGTTCTTATATGAAAGAATAGCATCAGCTATATCAGATGTACTCGTGTACACTGTACAGCATGACAGCTTCCTAGCAAAAATGAGTATTCTGGTCGGATTAAGGATTAAAAATGTGTACTAGAGACAGCAAACTAACCAATTTACAGAACATGCCAATGTTTATATAATGGGGAACAGCAATCGCCAGCAAGGGACATAAGCATGTCTTTGGGCTCGCCCGAATGGACGCATGCTATAATACTTGCAGTGGAGGCCAAATGTGCTCGGCTGCACTACTTGCAGCTGCAGCTGCTGCAGCCACAAGTCTGATTTACTGTATCACTGTCTTGGCAGCCGCAGCTGCAGCCGTGTAAAGAAGCACAGCCGAGTGGAGCCATATCAAAACCTTACACTTTCAATGGATTAGGGCACGAGCAGAAGTAAACCTAGTAAAACCAAATAAAACATACACACACGCGGTCGCACACAACTTAAAACTTTTAGCACTACGCCTCAACAGGATTGGGCCCTCTTGGGCTACCGGCGCTGCTCTGTTGCTCATACTCCTGACTTGGAAAAACATCAGGCAGCAAACTAGTAGAGATGTTGTTCGCGTGAAGCCACGTCAGCTCCCACAAGCTGTCACCCCCAATCGTGCTCCTCTTCGCAAGGATTCCCTTGTTCTTCATCACGAGTAGAAGGTTCTTGAGCAGGTCCGGGATCACCTCTTGCAGCTTGTCACTCCGCTTGCCTCGGACCTTGATCTTGATGTACTTCTCCATTCGGCTCAGGACTCCCAGCCACAGTTTGCAGAAACTGCTTAGCCCAAAAAGGTCTGGCAAGAGTTGAAGGTATACTTTTGCAACAAGTTTCATGGCAAGCACAAGGGACCCTTCCATGTTTCTGTAGTCTTTCTGGGAGTGATTCTGACTGATTTCCAGCAAGTCATCAAGCAAGGAAAATATGACGAGGTCAAAGGCATGAGACCATGTCGTGGACTGGAGGCAGATTTCTTCTGTTGCTGTTAGGCATCGTTGGAGAGAAGCCAGCGCATGATTTCGCACCTCCTCTCTCTGATCCAGGCTCAATTTTTTTAGTGCTTGCAGCAGTTTGAGCCACATCTCCCTTATCGCCTCTAGCCCTTTCTCACCTTCTTCACATGTTGCTTTTATCTCTTGGGACCACAAGGCAAGACTTCTGACAGAGTCAGACATCAAGTCCAGGGCACGGACAGACCTATCAGCTAAACCAACTCTAGACTCCGCAAACTGCCGTGATGCTTCGATGCAGAAGCCATAGTTCGCTAGTGAAAGGTGAGGCCCCTCTGTCATGATAAACACGATAGCCTCAAAACCAACTTCGGAAGCATCCGGATGGCGAGCTGTAATGGAGAGCAGCAATATTACTGTTCTCCAGCCCATCTGTGATTTTATATGTGCCGCATTTGCTTTGACGAGCCGTGCAACCTCCTGTGTGATATTCTCACAGTATGCATCTGCTACGCGTGCATCGAGCTTGAGAACTAATTGCAATGACCTCAGTAATTCATCAGCAAGATTCTCCTTGTATGGTAGTAACCTCTGGCATATCCTCAGGAGTCCAAAAATAGCTTTCTCCACAAGAGCACATGGCATAACTGTGGACTGAACTATGTTGGCAATATGCTCGTATACACCTTGCCAGAGGAGCACAATTCGGTCTCGATTATTAAGGGTTATGGCAATCAGCAGTTCCAAGCAGAAAACTGCTGTATCCTCATCATCTGGCGAACTGGCAACCTTTTGAGGTCGGCCTGCAGCCCATATCAGAGCCTTGGCAAGTTGCAGTAGTGAATCAGGCTGCAAGAATTTGCTCTCTGTAAATATACTATCGATGCGGCATTTCTGAATTGTCTGAAGAGTCCTCTGGTGTGCGGCAAGTTGCTGCTCAGTTGGTTGTGATCTTGGTTCTTCACTGTCAAGAGAGAGCAGCTGACTAAATCTTCCCATAAGCCCAGAGGATTTGCGAGGTGTACCCATCACTGGAATATGAGATGGGGGAACTGCGCTAGGAGCAGCCTTTCCTTGGACTGCTTCAGCAGAAAGTTCGGAATCATCAGCTGCATCACTAGCAACACGGGCAGGGAGAAGCCCTAGTTTATGCAGCCTCAGGATGCAATCCAATACATTCCTCCAGCCAGTGCGTATGTAATCCCCATATCTGTTAGCTATAGTAAATAATGTCTCAGTTGCCAACCTAGCTTTAAGGTCATCTCCAAAGGCAGTAACTGGCTCCTCAACCAAAGAAGTATTCAAGAGAGTGGTGAATTTGCATAGAGAAACAACAAGATCGTCCAGAACATCCTCAAGATGATGAAATGCAGAGATCTTTGCAACACCCAAAAAGCCATCTACACAGGTCAAGAGAACTTCTTCATGCTCCGAATGATCAAATACCACCGCAATGGCAGCAATAGTAGGGCCAGACATAACAGCAAACATATCATGGTCGAGGAAAGGCTGAGAGTCACCAACAATATATGGGGACGTAGACTTTGACTTCCGCATTAGATCTATCCAACGACTAGGAGACATTTCAAAATATCCCAAACCCTGCTCAGGTGTTGTCTTAATCTCATTTCGGCAGATTGAGTGGTATAGCTCAGACAACATCTCACGTGGCAGATCACTGCCCCCATTTATGTTCCTGTTGTTCTTGATGAAGTCCTCCTCAGTCATCTTCTTCTTCACTTGCATGTTATGCTGATCAGTGTTCAGCATTATAATGGAATAGGACAGCAGTAGAGCAGTGTCCTTGTTTGCGAAAGACTGAGGGGACTGCTCATAGTATCTATCCGAGAAGGCCTCAAGAACCCTCTGTATCTTCTGAGATTCACCAGGAAGCCGGAAAGTCTCCAAAAATAGACGCAGAGCTGTATCCAGGTTCATCTCCTGGAAATCAAAGGTCTGAGCAAACTCATGAAGCACCTGAACACAAAACTCGTCATGATTGCCTAGGAAATCTCCAACAAGATTCTTATCCAAACCAGCTGTGTAGCGGAAAAAACAAGCCACACTCTGGGGATCAAGCTTCTCAGGCAACAGATGAGTGCCTTGAAGAAACTCCAGACCTTTCTTTGGGTCCCTGTTAAAGTGATCAGCACCTATCATTAGCCTCCTATCAACTGCCCCTTGTCTTCCATGCACATTCTTGCTTTAGAAGGTTTGATTGCTGTGATTCAGGGGATGGCTGATCGTATCGGAAATGCAACCTCACGCCCTGAGCTCCTGCCTGTGGAGCTTGATGAATACACTCCTTTCTGGACTGTGAAGTGTGAGAACTTTTCTGATCCTCGGCATTGGGTGAAGTTTGTCCGTCAAAGGAAGTATGTCAAAAGGAGGCTAATGATAGGTGCTGATCACTTTAACAGGGACCCAAAGAAAGGTCTGGAGTTTCTTCAAGGCACTCATCTGTTGCCTGAGAAGCTTGATCCCCAGAGTGTGGCTTGTTTTTTCCGCTACACAGCTGGTTTGGATAAGAATCTTGTTGGAGATTTCCTAGGCAATCATGACGAGTTTTGTGTTCAGGTGCTTCATGAGTTTGCTCAGACCTTTGATTTCCAGGAGATGAACCTGGATACAGCTCTGCGTCTATTTTTGGAGACTTTCCGGCTTCCTGGTGAATCTCAGAAGATACAGAGGGTTCTTGAGGCCTTCTCGGATAGATACTATGAGCAGTCCCCTCAGTCTTTCGCAAACAAGGACACTGCTCTACTGCTGTCCTATTCCATTATAATGCTGAACACTGATCAGCATAACATGCAAGTGAAGAAGAAGATGACTGAGGAGGACTTCATCAAGAACAACAGGAACATAAATGGGGGCAGTGATCTGCCACGTGAGATGTTGTCTGAGCTATACCACTCAATCTGCCGAAATGAGATTAAGACAACACCTGAGCAGGGTTTGGGATATTTTGAAATGTCTCCTAGTCGTTGGATAGATCTAATGCGGAAGTCAAAGTCTACGTCCCCATATATTGTTGGTGACTCTCAGCCTTTCCTCGACCATGATATGTTTGCTGTTATGTCTGGCCCTACTATTGCTGCCATTGCGGTGGTATTTGATCATTCGGAGCATGAAGAAGTTCTCTTGACCTGTGTAGATGGCTTTTTGGGTGTTGCAAAGATCTCTGCATTTCATCATCTTGAGGATGTTCTGGACGATCTTGTTGTTTCTCTATGCAAATTCACCACTCTCTTGAATACTTCTTTGGTTGAGGAGCCAGTTACTGCCTTTGGAGATGACCTTAAAGCTAGGTTGGCAACTGAGACATTATTTACTATAGCTAACAGATATGGGGATTACATACGCACTGGCTGGAGGAATGTATTGGATTGCATCCTGAGGCTGCATAAACTAGGGCTTCTCCCTGCCCGTGTTGCTAGTGATGCAGCTGATGATTCCGAACTTTCTGCTGAAGCAGTCCAAGGAAAGGCTGCTCCTAGCGCAGTTCCCCCATCTCATATTCCAGTGATGGGTACACCTCGCAAATCCTCTGGGCTTATGGGAAGATTTAGTCAGCTGCTCTCTCTTGACAGTGAAGAACCAAGATCACAACCAACTGAGCAGCAACTTGCCGCACACCAGAGGACTCTTCAGACAATTCAGAAATGCCGCATCGATAGTATATTTACAGAGAGCAAATTCTTGCAGCCTGATTCACTACTGCAACTTGCCAGGGCTCTGATATGGGCTGCAGGCCGACCTCAAAAGGTTGCCAGTTCGCCAGATGATGAGGATACAGCAGTTTTCTGCTTGGAACTGCTGATTGCCATAACCCTTAATAATCGAGACCGAATTGTGCTCCTCTGGCAAGGTGTATACGAGCATATTGCCAACATAGTTCAGTCCACAGTTATGCCATGTGCTCTTGTGGAGAAAGCTATTTTTGGACTCCTGAGGATATGCCAGAGGTTACTACCATACAAGGAGAATCTTGCTGATGAATTACTGAGGTCATTGCAATTAGTTCTCAAGCTCGATGCACGCGTAGCAGATGCATACTGTGAGAATATCACACAGGAGGTTGCACGGCTCGTCAAAGCAAATGCGGCACATATAAAATCACAGATGGGCTGGAGAACAGTAATATTGCTGCTCTCCATTACAGCTCGCCATCCGGATGCTTCCGAAGTTGGTTTTGAGGCTATCGTGTTTATCATGACAGAGGGGCCTCACCTTTCACTAGCGAACTATGGCTTCTGCATCGAAGCATCACGGCAGTTTGCGGAGTCTAGAGTTGGTTTAGCTGATAGGTCTGTCCGTGCCCTGGACTTGATGTCTGACTCTGTCAGAAGTCTTGCCTTGTGGTCCCAAGAGATAAAAGCAACATGTGAAGAAGGTGAGAAAGGGCTAGAGGCGATAAGGGAGATGTGGCTCAAACTGCTGCAAGCACTAAAAAAATTGAGCCTGGATCAGAGAGAGGAGGTGCGAAATCATGCGCTGGCTTCTCTCCAACGATGCCTAACAGCAACAGAAGAAATCTGCCTCCAGTCCACGACATGGTCTCATGCCTTTGACCTCGTCATATTTTCCTTGCTTGATGACTTGCTGGAAATCAGTCAGAATCACTCCCAGAAAGACTACAGAAACATGGAAGGGTCCCTTGTGCTTGCCATGAAACTTGTTGCAAAAGTATACCTTCAACTCTTGCCAGACCTTTTTGGGCTAAGCAGTTTCTGCAAACTGTGGCTGGGAGTCCTGAGCCGAATGGAGAAGTACATCAAGATCAAGGTCCGAGGCAAGCGGAGTGACAAGCTGCAAGAGGTGATCCCGGACCTGCTCAAGAACCTTCTACTCGTGATGAAGAACAAGGGAATCCTTGCGAAGAGGAGCACGATTGGGGGTGACAGCTTGTGGGAGCTGACGTGGCTTCACGCGAACAACATCTCTACTAGTTTGCTGCCTGATGTTTTTCCAAGTCAGGAGTATGAGCAACAGAGCAGCGCCGGTAGCCCAAGAGGGCCCAATCCTGTTGAGGCGTAGTGCTAAAAGTTTTAAGTTGTGTGCGACCGCGTGTGTGTATGTTTTATTTGGTTTTACTAGGTTTACTTCTGCTCGTGCCCTAATCCATTGAAAGTGTAAGGTTTTGATATGGCTCCACTCGGCTGTGCTTCTTTACACGGCTGCAGCTGCGGCTGCCAAGACAGTGATACAGTAAATCAGACTTGTGGCTGCAGCAGCTGCAGCTGCAAGTAGTGCAGCCGAGCACATTTGGCCTCCACTGCAAGTATTATAGCATGCGTCCATTCGGGCGAGCCCAAAGACATGCTTATGTCCCTTGCTGGCGATTGCTGTTCCCCATTATATAAACATTGGCATGTTCTGTAAATTGGTTAGTTTGCTGTCTCTAGTACACATTTTTAATCCTTAATCCGACCAGAATACTCATTTTTGCTAGGAAGCTGTCATGCTGTACAGTGTACACGAGTACATCTGATATAGCTGATGCTATTCTTTCATATAAGAACTTCAACGGGCAAACCAATCGCTTAGTTTATTTTTGTTCAGATTACCATTGATTTTTCCTAATACTTCGCTCCCCACAATTTTGTAATCACGAAACGCCGTAGTGAAAGGGAACGAGGCGAATAATTTACAATCCCACAGCCAAACACAGCTACTATCTTTTTATTCAGTCGTATACTTAAATACAATGGACATACAATCCGCATTGATGCACACCCTCAACGGCAATTCTCTCCAGATTTAGACATCCCTATCGGTTTCTCAGCAATCACATGAATCTCGGAAGGTAGCGGCAGGCCCGGGATCACCTCTTGCAGCTTGTCACTCCGCTTGCCTCGGACCTTGATCTTGATGTACTTCTCCATTCGGCTCAGGACTCCCAGCCACAGTTTGCAGAAACTGCTTAGCCCAAAAAGGTCTGGCAAGAGTTGAAGGTATACTTTTGCAACAAGTTTCATGGCAAGCACAAGGGACCCTTCCATGTTTCTGTAGTCTTTCTGGGAGTGATTCTGACTGATTTCCAGCAAGTCATCAAGCAAGGAAAATATGACGAGGTCAAAGGCATGAGACCATGTCGTGGACTGGAGGCAGATTTCTTCTGTTGCTGTTAGGCATCGTTGGAGAGAAGCCAGCGCATGATTTCGCACCTCCTCTCTCTGATCCAGGCTCAATTTTTTTAGTGCTTGCAGCAGTTTGAGCCACATCTCCCTTATCGCCTCTAGCCCTTTCTCACCTTCTTCACATGTTGCTTTTATCTCTTGGGACCACAAGGCAAGACTTCTGACAGAGTCAGACATCAAGTCCAGGGCACGGACAGACCTATCAGCTAAACCAACTCTAGACTCCGCAAACTGCCGTGATGCTTCGATGCAGAAGCCATAGTTCGCTAGTGAAAGGTGAGGCCCCTCTGTCATGATAAACACGATAGCCTCAAAACCAACTTCGGAAGCATCCGGATGGCGAGCTGTAATGGAGAGCAGCAATATTACTGTTCTCCAGCCCATCTGTGATTTTATATGTGCCGCATTTGCTTTGACGAGCCGTGCAACCTCCTGTGTGATATTCTCACAGTATGCATCTGCTACGCGTGCATCGAGCTTGAGAACTAATTGCAATGACCTCAGTAATTCATCAGCAAGATTCTCCTTGTATGGTAGTAACCTCTTGGCATATCCTCAGGAGTCCAAAAATAGCTTTCTCCACAAGAGCACATGGCATAACTGTGGACTGAACTATGTTGGCAATATGCTCGTATACACCTTGCCAGAGGAGCACAATTCGGTCTCGATTATTAAGGGTTATGGCAATCAGCAGTTCCAAGCAGAAAACTGCTGTATCCTCATCATCTGGCGAACTGGCAACCTTTTGAGGTCGGCCTGCAGCCCATATCAGAGCCCTGGCAAGTTGCAGTAGTGAATCAGGCTGCAAGAATTTGCTCTCTGTAAATATACTATCGATGCGGCATTTCTGAATTGTCTGAAGAGTCCTCTGGTGTGCGGCAAGTTGCTGCTCAGTTGGTTGTGATCTTGGTTCTTCACTGTCAAGAGAGAGCAGCTGACTAAATCTTCCCATAAGCCCAGAGGATTTGCGAGGTGTACCCATCACTGGAATATGAGATGGGGGAACTGCGCTAGGAGCAGCCTTTCCTTGGACTGCTTCAGCAGAAAGTTCGGAATCATCAGCTGCATCACTAGCAACACGGGCAGGGAGAAGCCCTAGTTTATGCAGCCTCAGGATGCAATCCAATACATTCCTCCAGCCAGTGCGTATGTAATCCCCATATCTGTTAGCTATAGTAAATAATGTCTCAGTTGCCAACCTAGCTTTAAGGTCATCTCCAAAGGCAGTAACTGGCTCCTCAACCAAAGAAGTATTCAAGAGAGTGGTGAATTTGCATAGAGAAACAACAAGATCGTCCAGAACATCCTCAAGATGATGAAATGCAGAGATCTTTGCAACACCCAAAAAGCCATCTACACAGGTCAAGAGAACTTCTTCATGCTCCGAATGATCAAATACCACCGCAATGGCAGCAATAGTAGGGCCAGACATAACAGCAAACATATCATGGTCGAGGAAAGGCTGAGAGTCACCAACAATATATGGGGACGTAGACTTTGACTTCCGCATTAGATCTATCCAACGACTAGGAGACATTTCAAAATATCCCAAACCCTGCTCAGGTGTTGTCTTAATCTCATTTCGGCAGATTGAGTGGTATAGCTCAGACAACATCTCACGTGGCAGATCACTGCCCCCATTTATGTTCCTGTTGTTCTTGATGAAGTCCTCCTCAGTCATCTTCTTCTTCACTTGCATGTTATGCTGATCAGTGTTCAGCATTATAATGGAATAGGACAGCAGTAGAGCAGTGTCCTTGTTTGCGAAAGACTGAGGGGACTGCTCATAGTATCTATCCGAGAAGGCCTCAAGAACCCTCTGTATCTTCTGAGATTCACCAGGAAGCCGGAAAGTCTCCAAAAATAGACGCAGAGCTGTATCCAGGTTCATCTCCTGGAAATCAAAGGTCTGAGCAAACTCATGAAGCACCTGAACACAAAACTCGTCATGATTGCCTAGGAAATCTCCAACAAGATTCTTATCCAAACCAGCTGTGTAGCGGAAAAAACAAGCCACACTCTGGGGATCAAGCTTCTCAGGCAACAGATGAGTGCCTTGAAGAAACTCCAGACCTTTCTTTGGGTCCCTGTTAAAGTGATCAGCACCTATCATTAGCCTCCTTTTGACATACTTCCTTTGACGGACAAACTTCACCCAATGCCGAGGATCAGAAAAGTTCTCACACTTCACAGTCCAGAAAGGAGTGTATTCATCAAGCTCCACAGGCAGGAGCTCAGGGCGTGAGGTTGCATTTCCGATACGATCAGCCATCCCCTGAATCACAGCAATCAAACCTTCTAAAGCAAGAATGTGCATGGAAGACAAGGGGCAGTTGATAGGAAAAGCACTCTTCGATAAAAGATTTGCAAGTTCCTCAAAAACATTCCTGCAGGTTATATCACAGTCAAGATTGGCATACATCTCCACCATAAAATTTTTCTGTCGACAGAAGTCTACAAGAGCTTCCATTACAACCTCCTGCTGATGATATGTTGCTCCAAAACGAGGTTGTGCAAGCCTTATAATTATACAAGAAAAAAAAGCCTCAAGCTGCAGCTTCAGCTCAGTCCGGAGATGATGGTAAAGGTTCAATGCAATACTGCATACTATTGAAAGGATGAGTGGACTCATTGACAACCCAAACTGCATTAAGTTTCTGAAAAGCTCGTCTTGCACTAAGGACAACAGCTTTGGATGTTTCTGAATTGAAGACCCACCAAGCTCAATCGCTGAATTGATCAATTTAAGAGCAAACAAAGGAAGATCTTCATCTAAGCCAATCTGTTCAACAACGTTGAGGAGAGAGCATAGGAAATGGAAGATCTCCACCATGCAAGGGACTCCATAAGGCTCTACAACAAGACCACTGCCATCTGCAGAATTCTCATCAGATGCACCTGTCTCGGACACATAGCTTCCATTGCCATTTTCCATTTGCCTGATACCAAAAGGATGATTCATATCCATGCCACCCATCTGTCCATAACATGCAAAAAACAATCAATAAACCTTTTCCATCGAGCAAAAATGTTAGCACATTGCACGTGCAATAATACTGTACTTGGCAACAGTTCATAGTAGGGAAACAAACACCAAGGCACACTTCAAACATCTAAAAGCCCTTTTTGATACTCAAGTGAGCGAAACCTTTATTAGGGGTTAGACCGAGACCTTGTTTATTTTTGTTCCACCTGGATAAAACTCAGATATATGCACACATATATACAAGTATCAATTGGGTTACTTAACTGTAAAACCAACTTGCTTATTTCACTATCTGGATGAAGCAATCTCTGTGTGTTCCTAATTTTAGCTATAAACATCAATATCCATGGCCTGAACAAGATTTCAGTTGGAAATTCAACAAGCTAATTGAAAGTTGAAATGCATAAAAACATTTCACTAAAACCTGCATGACCTTGCTCTCCTCTCAGAACCACACATAGAAATTCAATTGGTAGTGAGCTGGTAGAGTTGCAGTGCCAGTAGCTATCATGATTTTAAAGTGACTAGGTGTCCGGGCGAGAGCTGGGTGTGCCTGGACCACTATTCCCCAAGGCGAGCTGGGTACGGTTAGACACCTAGGTGACACGCCTTTGAAACAGGGGTAGTTATGCACACTATTGAGTGGAGCTCAAAGATGAAAGGGGGCCAAGAATGCTGCAGCATTGTCACATGGCCAACTGTGTTGCAGCAATGTCACATCAATTGTGCATGTAGTTGTCTGAGCTATACCACTCAATCTGCCGAAATGAGATTAAGACAACACCTGAGCAGGGTTTGGGATATTTTGAAATGTCTCCTAGTCGTTGGATAGATCTAATGCGGAAGTCAAAGTCTACGTCCCCATATATTGTTGGTGACTCTCAGCCTTTCCTCGACCATGATATGTTTGCTGTTATGTCTGGCCCTACTATTGCTGCCATTGCGGTGGTATTTGATCATTCGGAGCATGAAGAAGTTCTCTTGACCTGTGTAGATGGCTTTTTGGGTGTTGCAAAGATCTCTGCATTTCATCATCTTGAGGATGTTCTGGACGATCTTGTTGTTTCTCTATGCAAATTCACCACTCTCTTGAATACTTCTTTGGTTGAGGAGCCAGTTACTGCCTTTGGAGATGACCTTAAAGCTAGGTTGGCAACTGAGACATTATTTACTATAGCTAACAGATATGGGGATTACATACGCACTGGCTGGAGGAATGTATTGGATTGCATCCTGAGGCTGCATAAACTAGGGCTTCTCCCTGCCCGTGTTGCTAGTGATGCAGCTGATGATTCCGAACTTTCTGCTGAAGCAGTCCAAGGAAAGGCTGCTCCTAGCGCAGTTCCCCCATCTCATATTCCAGTGATGGGTACACCTCGCAAATCCTCTGGGCTTATGGGAAGATTTAGTCAGCTGCTCTCTCTTGACAGTGAAGAACCAAGATCACAACCAACTGAGCAGCAACTTGCCGCACACCAGAGGACTCTTCAGACAATTCAGAAATGCCGCATCGATAGTATATTTACAGAGAGCAAATTCTTGCAGCCTGATTCACTACTGCAACTTGCCAGGGCTCTGATATGGGCTGCAGGCCGACCTCAAAAGGTTGCCAGTTCGCCAGATGATGAGGATACAGCAGTTTTCTGCTTGGAACTGCTGATTGCCATAACCCTTAATAATCGAGACCGAATTGTGCTCCTCTGGCAAGGTGTATACGAGCATATTGCCAACATAGTTCAGTCCACAGTTATGCCATGTGCTCTTGTGGAGAAAGCTATTTTTGGACTCCTGAGGATATGCCAGAGGTTACTACCATACAAGGAGAATCTTGCTGATGAATTACTGAGGTCATTGCAATTAGTTCTCAAGTCCAGGGCACGGACAGACCTATCAGCTAAACCAACTCTAGACTCCGCAAACTGCCGTGATGCTTCGATGCAGAAGCCATAGTTCGCTAGTGAAAGGTGAGGCCCCTCTGTCATGATAAACACGATAGCCTCAAAACCAACTTCGGAAGCATCCGGATGGCGAGCTGTAATGGAGAGCAGCAATATTACTGTTCTCCAGCCCATCTGTGATTTTATATGTGCCGCATTTGCTTTGACGAGCCGTGCAACCTCCTGTGTGATATTCTCACAGTATGCATCTGCTACGCGTGCATCGAGCTTGAGAACTAATTAGCAATGACCTCAGTAATTCATCAGCAAGATTCTCCTTGTATGGTAGTAACCTCTGGCATATCCTCAGGAGTCCAAAAATAGCTTTCTCCACAAGAGCACATGGCATAACTGTGGACTGAACTATGTTGGCAATATGCTCGTATACACCTTGCCAGAGGAGCACAATTCGGTCTCGATTATTAAGGGTTATGGCAATCAGCAGTTCCAAGCAGAAAACTGCTGTATCCTCATCATCTGGCGAACTGGCAACCTTTTGAGGTCGGCCTGCAGCCCATATCAGAGCCCTGGCAAGTTGCAGTAGTGAATCAGGCTGCAAGAATTTGCTCTCTGTAAATATACTATCGATGCGGCACATATAAAATCACAGATGGGCTGGAGAACAGTAATATTGCTGCTCTCCATTACAGCTCGCCATCCGGATGCTTCCGAAGTTGGTTTTGAGGCTATCGTGTTTATCATGACAGAGGGGCCTCACCTTTCACTAGCGAACTATGGCTTCTGCATCGAAGCATCACGGCAGTTTGCGGAGTCTAGAGTTGGTTTAGCTGATAGGTCTGTCCGTGCCCTGGACTTGAGAACTAATTGCAATGACCTCAGTAATTCATCAGCAAGATTCTCCTTGTATGGTAGTAACCTCTGGCATATCCTCAGGAGTCCAAAAATAGCTTTCTCCACAAGAGCACATGGCATAACTGTGGACTGAACTATGTTGGCAATATGCTCGTATACACCTTGCCAGAGGAGCACAATTCGGTCTCGATTATTAAGGGTTATGGCAATCAGCAGTTCCAAGCAGAAAACTGCTGTATCCTCATCATCTGGCGAACTGGCAACCTTTTGAGGTCGGCCTGCAGCCCATATCAGAGCCCTGGCAAGTTGCAGTAGTGAATCAGGCTGCAAGAATTTGCTCTCTGTAAATATACTATCGATGCGGCATTTCTGAATTGTCTGAAGAGTCCTCTGGTGTGCGGCAAGTTGCTGCTCAGTTGGTTGTGATCTTGGTTCTTCACTGTCAAGAGAGAGCAGCTGACTAAATCTTCCCATAAGCCCAGAGGATTTGCGAGGTGTACCCATCACTGGAATATGAGATGGGGGAACTGCGCTAGGAGCAGCCTTTCCTTGGACTGCTTCAGCAGAAAGTTCGGAATCATCAGCTGCATCACTAGCAACACGGGCAGGGAGAAGCCCTAGTTTATGCAGCCTCAGGATGCAATCCAATACATTCCTCCAGCCAGTGCGTATGTAATCCCCATATCTGTTAGCTATAGTAAATAATGTCTCAGTTGCCAACCTAGCTTTAAGGTCATCTCCAAAGGCAGTAACTGGCTCCTCAACCAAAGAAGTATTCAAGAGAGTGGTGAATTTGCATAGAGAAACAACAAGATCGTCCAGAACATCCTCAAGATGATGAAATGCAGAGATCTTTGCAACACCCAAAAAGCCATCTACACAGGTCAAGAGAACTTCTTCATGCTCCGAATGATCAAATACCACCGCAATGGCAGCAATAGTAGGGCCAGACATAACAGCAAACATATCATGGTCGAGGAAAGGCTGAGAGTCACCAACAATATATGGGGACGTAGACTTTGACTTCCGCATTAGATCTATCCAACGACTAGGAGACATTTCAAAATATCCCAAACCCTGCTCAGGTGTTGTCTTAATCTCATTTCGGCAGATTGAGTGGTATAGCTCAGACAACTACATGCACAATTGATGTGACATTGCTGCAACACAGTTGGCCATGTGACAATGCTGCAGCATTCTTGGCCCCCTTTCATCTTTGAGCTCCACTCAATAGTGTGCATAACTACCCCTGTTTCAAAGGCGTGTCACCTAGGTGTCTAACCGTACCCAGCTCGCCTTGGGGAATAGTGGTCCAGGCACACCCAGCTCTCGCCCGGACACCTAGTCACTTTAAAATCATGATAGCTACTGGCTGGAGGAATGTATTGGATTGCATCCTGAGGCTGCATAAACTAGGGCTTCTCCCTGCCCGTGTTGCTAGTGATGCAGCTGATGATTCCGAACTTTCTGCTGAAGCAGTCCAAGGAAAGGCTGCTCCTAGCGCAGTTCCCCCATCTCATATTCCAGTGATGGGTACACCTCGCAAATCCTCTGGGCTTATGGGAAGATTTAGTCAGCTGCTCTCTCTTGACAGTGAAGAACCAAGATCACAACCAACTGAGCAGCAACTTGCCGCACACCAGAGGACTCTTCAGACAATTCAGAAATGCCGCATCGATAGTATATTTACAGAGAGCAAATTCTTGCAGCCTGATTCACTACTGCAACTTGCCAGGGCTCTGATATGGGCTGCAGGCCGACCTCAAAAGGTTGCCAGTTCGCCAGATGATGAGGATACAGCAGTTTTCTGCTTGGAACTGCTGATTGCCATAACCCTTAATAATCGAGACCGAATTGTGCTCCTCTGGCAAGGTGTATACGAGCATATTGCCAACATAGTTCAGTCCACAGTTATGCCATGTGCTCTTGTGGAGAAAGCTATTTTTGGACTCCTGAGGATATGCCAGAGGTTACTACCATACAAGGAGAATCTTGCTGATGAATTACTGAGGTCATTGCAATTAGTTCTCAAGTCCAGGGCACGGACAGACCTATCAGCTAAACCAACTCTAGACTCCGCAAACTGCCGTGATGCTTCGATGCAGAAGCCATAGTTCGCTAGTGAAAGGTGAGGCCCCTCTGTCATGATAAACACGATAGCCTCAAAACCAACTTCGGAAGCATCCGGATGGCGAGCTGTAATGGAGAGCAGCAATATTACTGTTCTCCAGCCCATCTGTGATTTTATATGTGCCGCATCGATAGTATATTTACAGAGAGCAAATTCTTGCAGCCTGATTCACTACTGCAACTTGCCAGGGCTCTGATATGGGCTGCAGGCCGACCTCAAAAGGTTGCCAGTTCGCCAGATGATGAGGATACAGCAGTTTTCTGCTTGGAACTGCTGATTGCCATAACCCTTAATAATCGAGACCGAATTGTGCTCCTCTGGCAAGGTGTATACGAGCATATTGCCAACATAGTTCAGTCCACAGTTATGCCATGTGCTCTTGTGGAGAAAGCTATTTTTGGACTCCTGAGGATATGCCAGAGGTTACTACCATACAAGGAGAATCTTGCTGATGAATTACTGAGGTCATTGCAATTAGTTCTCAAGCTCGATGCACGCGTAGCAGATGCATACTGTGAGAATATCACACAGGAGGTTGCACGGCTCGTCAAAGCAAATGCGGCACATATAAAATCACAGATGGGCTGGAGAACAGTAATATTGCTGCTCTCCATTACAGCTCGCCATCCGGATGCTTCCGAAGTTGGTTTTGAGGCTATCGTGTTTATCATGACAGAGGGGCCTCACCTTTCACTAGCGAACTATGGCTTCTGCATCGAAGCATCACGGCAGTTTGCGGAGTCTAGAGTTGGTTTAGCTGATAGGTCTGTCCGTGCCCTGGACTTGAGAACTAATTGCAATGACCTCAGTAATTCATCAGCAAGATTCTCCTTGTATGGTAGTAACCTCTGGCATATCCTCAGGAGTCCAAAAATAGCTTTCTCCACAAGAGCACATGGCATAACTGTGGACTGAACTATGTTGGCAATATGCTCGTATACACCTTGCCAGAGGAGCACAATTCGGTCTCGATTATTAAGGGTTATGGCAATCAGCAGTTCCAAGCAGAAAACTGCTGTATCCTCATCATCTGGCGAACTGGCAACCTTTTGAGGTCGGCCTGCAGCCCATATCAGAGCCCTGGCAAGTTGCAGTAGTGAATCAGGCTGCAAGAATTTGCTCTCTGTAAATATACTATCGATGCGGCATTTCTGAATTGTCTGAAGAGTCCTCTGGTGTGCGGCAAGTTGCTGCTCAGTTGGTTGTGATCTTGGTTCTTCACTGTCAAGAGAGAGCAGCTGACTAAATCTTCCCATAAGCCCAGAGGATTTGCGAGGTGTACCCATCACTGGAATATGAGATGGGGGAACTGCGCTAGGAGCAGCCTTTCCTTGGACTGCTTCAGCAGAAAGTTCGGAATCATCAGCTGCATCACTAGCAACACGGGCAGGGAGAAGCCCTAGTTTATGCAGCCTCAGGATGCAATCCAATACATTCCTCCAGCCAGTGCGTATGTAATCCCCATATCTGTTAGCTATAGTAAATAATGTCTCAGTTGCCAACCTAGCTTTAAGGTCATCTCCAAAGGCAGTAACTGGCTCCTCAACCAAAGAAGTATTCAAGAGAGTGGTGAATTTGCATAGAGAAACAACAAGATCGTCCAGAACATCCTCAAGATGATGAAATGCAGAGATCTTTGCAACACCCAAAAAGCCATCTACACAGGTCAAGAGAACTTCTTCATGCTCCGAATGATCAAATACCACCGCAATGGCAGCAATAGTAGGGCCAGACATAACAGCAAACATATCATGGTCGAGGAAAGGCTGAGAGTCACCAACAATATATGGGGACGTAGACTTTGACTTCCGCATTAGATCTATCCAACGACTAGGAGACATTTCAAAATATCCCAAACCCTGCTCAGGTGTTGTCTTAATCTCATTTCGGCAGATTGAGTGGTATAGCTCAGACAACTACATGCACAATTGATGTGACATTGCTGCAACACAGTTGGCCATGTGACAATGCTGCAGCATTCTTGGCCCCCTTTCATCTTTGAGCTCCACTCAATAGTGTGCATAACTACCCCTGTTTCCAAAGGCGTGCTGGGTACGTA
>JAHUYU010000117.1:0-39443 GCA_030439765.1 Tripidium arundinaceum
CACGAGATACTCACCGCAATCGACTGGTGCTTCGGAGAGAAATCGATAGACACAGCTTACACGGACAAGAACCGAGAAACTTGATTTGGGAGGAAGAAGAACTGAGCAGCGGAGCAGGACGACTCGGCTACTGGATGGTGCGGGCTCGGAGAAAAACGATAACTGACGCGCGCGACACTCTTCAGCGGAGGCAGCACTCTAAATAACATCTCAGCGCGCCGGCGGCAAAAATTTTTCTTCGGATGGATAGACGGTACAATTCTGCGGATGGATAGTGTTTTCTGCCTGCTACTGTGTTTTCTGCACGTGCTACAGTAGATTTCTGCAGATGAACAGTGTTTTCTGTCTGCTACTGCGTTTTCTGCACGTGGTACAGTAGATTTCTGCAGATGAACAGTGTTTTCTGTCTGCTACTGCGTTTTCTGCACGTGCTACAGTAGATTTCTGCAGATGAACAGTGTTTTCTGCCTGCTACTGTCTTTTCTTTTTCGAGACTCGAATTGCATTTCGATTTTTATTTCCAGCTCATGCACTTTAACTAAATGCAATGCTCATGAATATATATATATTTTTTTTTATTTACAACGTAACACCGAGGGTGTTACACCAACAGATGGACAAACCTCTCATAACAAATTGAAGTCTTTCATAACCAACAAGTCTTGGACAAAGGAGCAAAAACAAATTAGTTTGCAAACCAATAGACCCAATTGCAATCTACAAAGTGCATCTCTTCCATTATGGACAACACTAGAAATCACATTTCCTTTTATGCATTCTGGAGCCCAAGTAGTTGCATACTAAACCACATATAGATTTCTTGTATGAGCTTGGCTCCTCATACATTAACCTGAAATGCAACTAAACCATATGCCAAATCTTAGCACAAATTTCATAATATACCATACCTAGATGGTAGCAGCTGATGATTCCTCATTCTCATAGCAGCATACAATAGGAATCTTCACAAATGGGCTAATTGTCAACACAATCACACCATCAACAGTCTCAACATCCATGGTGGCTATTTGCTTTATCTCAAGCAACAAATGACTGAATGATGTGCCAACATGTACTACATCCTCTCATAGTAGCTTGGACAATGGCTAAAATATGCTGCTCAAAAGTGGATACCATATAACAATAGTCTCCACCTCAAATGTTACATGCCCACTACACATTCAATCTCTTATCAGAACAACTAATTGAACTCCACCTGAAGTAGAACATAATGTAGAATAGCAGAAAGGAGCAAGATTGTCGAGCAAAATATGGTCACCAGACAAACTGACAATCAGACAAGGGTAAGAAATGTATCACCACAGGTGGCACCCTTTGGACGGCAATTTGATAGTGCACTTGATCAATTTGCACATCTTGGAAAATTATCCCTGACCAGCTAGATTATTTGTTTGCTATCTCTCGGTCATATGATGGAATTGAGACTTAGCCCAATATGTTGTCTCTATGGTTGGTGCTTTATTTATTCTCTTGTTAAAGAGGTTTATTCGGAAAATTTGCATAGAGAGTTCTGGTGGGTTATAGTCATGTTGTGGCCATATTTGAGACCGATTGAGCATAGCATTATTGGCAGTGGTGGTAATAGTTTATGGAAATGGTGGAAGATGTTGGAAATTCCTACTGAATAAATATTTGAGGTTTGCCATTGCAATGTTATTGGACACTTTTGGGATTCTTCTTCGGCAAAGTTGGCAATTTGAGGTGGATGACACATTTGGTATCTCTGTTGTCTTCTACTGTTTGGGTGAGCCTTGGCAGTGCTATCATATTCAGTTGGTGTGTCTGTTTGTATCTTGAGTCACACTACTGGTTGGAATCCTGGTTCTATTTGCTCATATCATCTGTCTGCATTGATTGTGGTTGCCACCTTTGAACCTATCTTTGGGTTTCAGTTTGCAGGGCAGTTGCTTGACATGCAGAGTTATCTGGTATATGCTCTATCAAAATCAAGATGTTAGTTGATAATACTATTATACTCACAGTTTGTTGCTAGTTATTTTGCTGAAGAAATCTGATCAGTGTGTCTGGTGGTTCGTTGCATTTGTTGGGCAGCCTCAGTTGCTTCTACTTCATGTCAGATTTGATATGTTGATGATGGAGATTGATGTGTTAGTGAGCTGAAGTTTGCAAGTTTATTCCTTATTATGAAGTTTGGACAACACCATGTTTGAAGAACGGATACTATGTGGCTATTTTCATGTATGCACATAAGGTGTTCGGTAAAATGCTTGCGAGTAATTAGATTGCTAATTTCGATGCTTCCGCTGCCCCTCTGCGCTCACATGTCAAACTTTTGAGGACACATAGCATGTAACATAAATGTAGCTCTATCTACAGCAAACATCGACAAGCACACCTCAGCACGAACGAGAACAAACTCAAGTAGTAGCTAGTTTGCGCTTGTACCTCGTGGCACAATATGCAAACGTAAGAAGGTTCAGAAGCTGCAATCCTGCCATCAACCAGAATAAACGATCAAGACGACCTTCATTGAGATTATCAGGGATCCAGCCATGTCGCCCTCTTCCCACTGTTGCCGAATCCATGAACTTTAACATCACAGAGACAAGGTAGCTTCCAAGGGTGATCATGATGAGAGAGCAAGCCTGACACAAACTTCTCATGGCATCAGGCGACTGCTCATACGCAAACTCGATGAAACCAACAACGGTGAATACTTTTGCTACACCAACGAAGAAGTACTGTGGTGCCTGCCACAGGATATTCATGGGGGCTGCAGTGTTACGATGCACTAGGTCTCTTTCGTCCACGATTTTAAGGCGCGCCATTTCAACCAGCGCAGCTGAAACCAAAGAAAGCATAGCGAAAACCAGGCCGACACCGATGCGTTGTAGTTCAGACAAGCCTCTCTTCATGCCAGTGATCATGCTCAGCATTGGCATGATAACCTTGTTGTAACAAGGGGCCAGGATAAGGATACAGAGGCAGTTGAAGGTCGTCAAAGAGGCTGGAGGAATTGAGAATCCATATATGTATTTGTCCATGACTTCTCCTTGTTCGATGAAAAGCGGGAAGGAGGCTTCAGCCATGTTGAAAATTATGCCAGCTAGTAGGACAGGCAACATTCGTGCCAAGATCTTGAGCTCCTCCACCTGTGTCACCGTACAAAGCTTCCATGGACTAGGCACATCAGCAGACGATGTTTCGTCAGGGGAGGAAATGGTGGCAGCTCGATCAAAGAACCTAAATGCGATCATTTTTTTTTTGTTCAGAAAAGACTTAGTGAAAATTTTGTAGAACTTGTAACCTATTACTGAAAGTAGACACAAAAAAAAAAGTTGAATGAACTCAGCAGTCAGCACCATACCTTAGTCCTTCGGTATGCGTCAGCTTCCTGCTGCCTACAATTGCTGCCTCCTTGCCTGGCATTTCATACAGGAGAGCGCTGTCATTTGGCACATCCGCATGGACCTTCCGAACAGCTGAGTTCATTCAACTTTTTTTTTTGTGTCTACTTTCAGTAATAGGTTACAAGTTCTACAAAATTTTCACTAAGTCTTTTCTGAACAAAAAAAAAATGATCGCATTTAGGTTCTTTGATCGAGCTGCCACCATTTCCTCCCCTGACGAAACATCGTCTGCTGATGTGCCTAGTCCATGGAAGCTTTGTACGGTGACACAGGTGGAGGAGCTCAAGATCTTGGCACGAATGTTGCCTGTCCTACTAGCTGGCATAATTTTCAACATGGCTGAAGCCTCCTTCCCGCTTTTCATCGAACAAGGAGAAGTCATGGACAAATACATATATGGATTCTCAATTCCTCCAGCCTCTTTGACGACCTTCAACTGCCTCTGTATCCTTATCCTGGCCCCTTGTTACAACAAGGTTATCATGCCAATGCTGAGCATGATCACTGGCATGAAGAGAGGCTTGTCTGAACTACAACGCATCGGTGTCGGCCTGGTTTTCGCTATGCTTTCTTTGGTTTCAGCTGCGCTGGTTGAAATGGCGCGCCTTAAAATCGTGGACGAAAGAGACCTAGTGCATCGTAACACTGCAGCCCCCATGAATATCCTGTGGCAGGCACCACAGTACTTCTTCGTTGGTGTAGCAAAAGTATTCACCGTTGTTGGTTTCATCGAGTTTGCGTATGAGCAGTCGCCTGATGCCATGAGAAGTTTGTGTCAGGCTTGCTCTCTCATCATGATCACCCTTGGAAGCTACCTTGTCTCTGTGATGTTAAAGTTCATGGATTCGGCAACAGTGGGAAGAGGGCGACATGGCTGGATCCCTGATAATCTCAATGAAGGTCGTCTTGATCGTTTATTCTGGTTGATGGCAGGATTGCAGCTTCTGAACCTTCTTACGTTTGCATATTGTGCCACGAGGTACAAGCGCAAACTAGCTACTACTTGAGTTTGTTCTCGTTCGTGCTGAGGTGTGCTTGTCGATGTTTGCTGTAGATAGAGCTACATTTATGTTACATGCTATGTGTCCTCAAAAGTTTGACATGTGAGCGCAGAGGGGCAGCGGAAGCATCGAAATTAGCAATCTAATTACTCGCAAGCATTTTACCGAACACCTTATGTGCATACATGAAAATAGCCACATAGTATCCGTTCTTCAAACATGGTGTTGTCCAAACTTCATAATAAGGAATAAACTTGCAAACTTCAGCTCACTAACACATCAATCTCCATCATCAACATATCAAATCTGACATGAAGTAGAAGCAACTGAGGCTGCCCAACAAATGCAACGAACCACCAGACACACTGATCAGATTTCTTCAGCAAAATAACTAGCAACAAACTGTGAGTATAATAGTATTATCAACTAACATCTTGATTTTGATAGAGCATATACCAGATAACTCTGCATGTCAAGCAACTGCCCTGCAAACTGAAACCCAAAGATAGGTTCAAAGGTGGCAACCACAATCAATGCAGACAGATGATATGAGCAAATAGAACCAGGATTCCAACCAGTAGTGTGACTCAAGATACAAACAGACACACCAACTGAATATGATAGCACTGCCAAGGCTCACCCAAACAGTAGAAGACAACAGAGATACCAAATGTGTCATCCACCTCAAATTGCCAACTTTGCCGAAGAAGAATCCCAAAAGTGTCCAATAACATTGCAATGGCAAACCTCAAATATTTATTCAGTAGGAATTTCCAACATCTTCCACCATTTCCATAAACTATTACCACCACTGCCAATAATGCTATGCTCAATCGGTCTCAAATATGGCCACAACATGACTATAACCCACCAGAACTCTCTATGCAAATTTTCCGAATAAACCTCTTTAACAAGAGAATAAATAAAGCACCAACCATAGAGACAACATATTGGGCTAAGTCTCAATTCCATCATATGACCGAGAGATAGCAAACAAATAATCTAGCTTGGTCAGGGATAATTTTCCAAGATGTGCAAATTGATCAAGTGCACTATCAAATTGCCGTCCAAAGGGTGCCACCTGTGGTGATACATTTCTTACCCTTGTCTGATTGTCAGTTTGTCTGGTGACCATATTTTGCTCGACAATCTTGCTCCTTTCTGCTATTCTACATTATGTTCTACTTCAGGTGGAGTTCAATTAGTTGTTCTGATAAGAGATTGAATGTGTAGTGGGCATGTAACATTTGAGGTGGAGACTATTGTTATATGGTATCCACTTTTGAGCAGCATATTTTAGCCATTGTCCAAGCTACTATGAGAGGATGTAGTACATGTTGGCACATCATTCAGTCATTTGTTGCTTGAGATAAAGCAAATAGCCACCATGGATGTTGAGACTGTTGATGGTGTGATTGTGTTGACAATTAGCCCATTTGTGAAGATTCCTATTGTATGCTGCTATGAGAATGAGGAATCATCAGCTGCTACCATCTAGGTATGGTATATTATGAAATTTGTGCTAAGATTTGGCATATGGTTTAGTTGCATTTCAGGTTAATGTATGAGGAGCCAAGCTCATACAAGAAATCTATATGTGGTTTAGTATGCAACTACTTGGGCTCCAGAATGCATAAAAGGAAATGTGATTTCTAGTGTTGTCCATAATGGAAGAGATGCACTTTGTAGATTGCAATTGGGTCTATTGGTTTGCAAACTAATTTGTTTTTGCTCCTTTGTCCAAGACTTGTTGGTTATGAAAGACTTCAATTTGTTATGAGAGGTTTGTCCATCTGTTGGTGTAACACCCTCGGTGTTACGTTGTAAATAAAAAAAATATATATATATTCATGAGCATTGCATTTAGTTAAAGTGCATGAGCTGGAAATAAAAATCGAAATGCAATTCGAGTCTCGAAAAGAAAAGACAGTAGCAGGCAGAAAACACTGTTCATCTGCAGAAATCTACTGTAGCACGTGCAGAAAACGCAGTAGCAGACAGAAAACACTGTTCATCTGCAGAAATCTACTGTACCACGTGCAGAAAACGCAGTAGCAGACAGAAAACACTGTTCATCTGCAGAAATCTACTGTAGCACGTGCAGAAAACACAGTAGCAGGCAGAAAACACTATCCATCCGCAGAATTGTACCGTCTATCCATCCGAAGAAAAATTTTTGCCGCCGGCGCGCTGAGATGTTATTTAGAGTGCTGCCTCCGCTGAAGAGTGTCGCGCGCGTCAGTTATCGTTTTTCTCCGAGCCCGCACCATCCAGTAGCCGAGTCGTCCTGCTCCGCTGCTCAGTTCTTCTTCCTCCCAAATCAAGTTTCTCGGTTCTTGTCCGTGTAAGCTGTGTCTATCGATTTCTCTCCGAAGCACCAGTCGATTGCGGTGAGTATCTCGTGAGTTCCTCTAGTACTTCCTCTATCTATCCCTAGCAGCACCATCCTTCTCCATTCTTTTTTCTTTGATTAAAGACCAGGGCACCACCAGTGCAACCATGAGCACGTCATGAGAGATCAAGCCTTGAGTTAATCACTTGATTCTTCTTTCTAAAATCTTTATCTGCCTGTTAGAGTAGTTAGATCATACCTGTCTGTGGTGATGCTAAAGTCTGTTAAATCAATCAAAAGCACTTAATATTAATATGATAAATCTTGTAGAAAATTTTTTGTGGCGAATGGGTAATAGCTTTAGCTTTGAAACTTTTGCGGTAGCTTCATGGTTTTATTAGGTGCTTGCTGTAGTTTTGTAGTCTTTGAATAGCTTACTAGATGTGATAGCTAAGTTTCCCTAGCCGTAGTAAATATTAAATCGGAAACAAATGAAGAGTATGCAATTTAATGAGTAAAGATTAATTGGATCAGTTTACTCTTGCTTAGTAAGAATAGTAGACAGCCTAGTATGTTAGTCATTAGAGCTAGCTTAGTAGCTTAGTGATAGTTGTTGTTATTTTAAGAGCTGTTGTTGTCATTGCATTAAGTCATGTCATCATTTCTTGCATATAGATCACGAGATAGTGGAGTACGTGGCTGCGGAGGAGCCGGAGTACGAGGAGATCGTGGAGGTGTACGAGGAGGAGGTCCCCGTGCAGGAAGGAGCCCCGGAGCCGTCAACCACTAACTTTGCTGCACACCAGGATGCCCAAGGCAAGCCCCGGTGCATAACCTTTATTTTGAAATGATAATAGGATATCTATGTTATATGTGCATTTACGTTTCAGGAGTTCTGTTGAAACCCACTTGCATAAATATTACTACCCAAGAGTCTTACTAGTTTAGGCCGTGTAGTGCCATGCTTAGGTTTCGTTAGCATGAACAACATGGTGTTGTTCATGATAGGTGATCATTATTATCACTATGGTTAACATGGAAATAAAGGCATGTGAAATGGTGACCGGGCAGGGATGTGGTTTGGTAGTGGTGGATGTGACAAGGGGTGTCCTGCGGCCAACAGGGCATCACTGGGTTACATTGTTTCCCTGTCCGAGTCGGTTAAGGACCAGTCGTTGCATTTGGATGGTTGTCAGGTCACAGATCTCCTTATCCCGAGCATATACTAGCGGATGGGGGCTAGAAAGACTTGTTATTCTCTTGTCATGAGTTCCGGCTCCATACTGGACCAACTGAAGGTGGATTATATATGGGTAGTAGGAGGTCTAAGCACCGCGAGAGGGCGGGGGCTTGGAGTCCCAGTATGGACGGGGACTCGGTTCTCTTGACAGGAGGATAATGGGTTGGTCCCGTTTGTACCTCGGTACGGCGGGGCGTGTGTTTTTCGGGGTACCCAGCTGGGCTGCATTGATTCACGAATCGCCGCATAAGCGGTCCGACATGACTTGATCCAGGCATCGTAGTAAGAACTGAAAGAGAAAAGATGAATAATGATGGGTTTGTATTGACCAACTCTTGTTGAAAATAGCTTAAGTGCTTACATAGATGGTTAGCTGATAAACTAAAAGATGGCAAATAAAAGAACTGCAATAAGGATCCACTAGTAGTAATGTTTTTCTGCAAACTTGAACCAGTAGCCAAAAAGCCTTTCATGACCCTTGGAGTCGGGAAATTATTCCCAGTCGGGTAAGTCTTGCGAGTACATTGAGTACTCAGGGTTTATTTTACCCCTGTTGCAGGTGCTGCTTGAGGCTTTGTGTGGAGGATCGTCTGCTGGGCTCAGATGGATCTTTGCTACGCTCGCTAGATATTTATTTCCGCTGTTTTAATTCCGCACTCTGAACTTGGTATTGTAATAACTTGTTTCTGAAGACTATGTTGTATGGAATCAACTAAGTATTGTACTCGTATTCATTATTGGATCCTGGGTGAAAATGTGGATGGTTTCGAGTTCTCTCATTGGGTGTGCTCGACAGAAACGGCTAGAATATCCGCTGGCGGAGTATTTAGTGCCTAGAGGAAGGCAAGTACCTTCGTTAGTGTGTTATTTTGGGCGGTTCTGCCACAGTTGGTATCTCTGATTCATGAAGTTCTTTGGTTGCTTCAGTTCGTTGGAGATGTTGGTGTTACTTGAGGCATTATCTCCTTTGGTCCTTTGGAGATATTGGTCTGTTCTCAAGTATATCTCCATTATGAAGCTCTCTTTGTGACTTCAGTCTGTTCGAGGGATTTGGTTTACTATCAGGTATTCTCTTAGGTTGTGTGGAGTTCTTTCAGTTTAAAGTCTTATTTGTGGTTGTTAGTTTGCTTTTGGCAGTTGATATTCAGTTGGAGCAGTTGGTTATTTGAGATTGCTTGTGTTGGGACCCCTTTTGTTCAGATCTACAATTTGTGGATAGCATTGACATTTGTTAAGTGGACATTGTTTGTCCTTTGATGATTTCTATGTGAGCTAGATGCATCTTCTTTTGTGGCATTGTTACACAAGATTTGGTTCATTTGTTCAAGAAGAGCCCTTTTGCAAGTTTATTCACCTTGAGGCAGTTTCAAATGGTTTGTCATATGTTAGCTGTTTTGTTAGAATGAAATCTTGGTTGCAGCTCATTTGTACTAGTCTGAATTGTGTAAGATGAGGTGGAGGTTGGGCTCCCATTTGAGCCTGAGTTAAAGGATTTTGGTGCAACATGGAGTTTGTTCTCTGCATGGATCATCAAGTTTGAGTAGAGGTCAAAGTTTGGTACTGCAGTGGCAGTACATTGTGGTTGTCCTTGCTTTTGTGAGATCCAGTGCAGAATTTGTTGGTACTCCATTGGCTACACATTTGATAGTTCCTTTCACTCAAGAATCTTGGAGGAGCAGATGTAAACATCATTGCTTTCATTAGTCGGCAGTTTAGTGTACATAGTGGTGTTCACATGTGCAAGTTGCTCATTCAGTGAGTGTTGGTTGCTGAGTTATGTGTTTCAGGTGGAGCACATTTGGAAAGCTTGGTTTTGCAGTCTTCACTGTTTGTTCAATGCCTCAAGTTGTTCAATGCCTCAAGTGATTTTTTGGCATATCCTTTGGTGATCGAGCAATTTGTTCAGACCTGGGTCAGGAGGTCAGTTGTACATGTTTAGACATCTGCTAGGCTCATTTCATCAACTATATTATGCAAAATGTTGCCTATATGTTTGGTTAGATGTCTAGGGACTTTTTTTGACAATCTGCAACTTTGGGGGGCCTTCCACAAAGTGCCCAAACCAGCCACAAAGGGCTACCCGAGCTCACTCTCTGTTTGGGGACTCGTTTATTCTGGTTGATGGCAGGATTGCAGCTTCTGAACCTTCTTACGTTTGCATATTGTGCCACGAGGTACAAGCGCAAACTAGCTACTACTTGAGTTTGTTCTCGTTCGTGCTGAGGTGTGCTTGTCGATGTTTGCTGTAGATAGAGCTACATTTATGTTACATGCTATGTGTCCTCAAAAGTTTGACATGTGAGCGCAGAGGGGCAGCGGAAGCATCGAAATTAGCAATCTAATTACTCGCAAGCATTTTACCGAACACCTTATGTGCATACATGAAAATAGCCACATAGTATCCGTTCTTCAAACATGGTGTTGTCCAAACTTCATAATAAGGAATAAACTTGCAAACTTCAGCTCACTAACACATCAATCTCCATCATCAACATATCAAAGAACGCATGTATGCCTCATATGCCAACTCAACATACACCATTAACTTGGACAAAATGGCATCAATAGCAAGCAAGATAGGAACCAATCAACAAATATGGTAAGATAAATACCGAATCATAAGTAGACACAATGATTTACGTGGAAACCCCTTGCGGGAAAAACCACTACGAAGATGAAGATACATGATATGGGAGCCAACAAGGTTGGAGAGGCTCCAAATCTCCACAAATTTCACTCTTCTAGTTGTGGATTTGGTAGATCAAAGCCTCACCCTCTCCTCTCTCAAACCCTAGCTCTCTCCCCCTCAAAACCAAATAAACAAGTCCCCAAACAGAGAGTGAGCTCGGGTAGCCCTTTGTGGCTGGTTTGGGCACTTTGTGGAAGGCCCCCCAAAGTTGCAGATTGTCAAAAAAAGTCCCTAGACATCTAACCAAACATATAGGCAACATTTTGCATAATATAGTTGATGAAATGAGCCTAGCAGATGTCTAAACATGTACAACTGACCTCCTGACCCAGGTCTGAACAAATTGCTCGATCACCAAAGGATATGCCAAAAAATCACTTGAGGCATTGAACAACTTGAGGCATTGAACAAACAGTGAAGACTGCAAAACCAAGCTTTCCAAATGTGCTCCACCTGAAACACATAACTCAGCAACCAACACTCACTGAATGAGCAACTTGCACATGTGAACACCACTATGTACACTAAACTGCCGACTAATGAAAGCAATGATGTTTACATCTGCTCCTCCAAGATTCTTGAGTGAAAGGAACTATCAAATGTGTAGCCAATGGAGTACCAACAAATTCTGCACTGGATCTCACAAAAGCAAGGACAACCACAATGTACTGCCACTGCAGTACCAAACTTTGACCTCTACTCAAACTTGATGATCCATGCAGAGAACAAACTCCATGTTGCACCAAAATCCTTTAACTCAGGCTCAAATGGGAGCCCAACCTCCACCTCATCTTACACAATTCAGACTAGTACAAATGAGCTGCAACCAAGATTTCATTCTAACAAAACAGCTAACATATGACAAACCATTTGAAACTGCCTCAAGGTGAATAAACTTGCAAAAGGGCTCTTCTTGAACAAATGAACCAAATCTTGTGTAACAATGCCACAAAAGAAGATGCATCTAGCTCACATAGAAATCATCAAAGGACAAACAATGTCCACTTAACAAATGTCAATGCTATCCACAAATTGTAGATCTGAACAAAAGGGGTCCCAACACAAGCAATCTCAAATAACCAACTGCTCCAACTGAATATCAACTGCCAAAAGCAAACTAACAACCACAAATAAGACTTTAAACTGAAAGAACTCCACACAACCTAAGAGAATACCTGATAGTAACCAAATCCCTCGAACAGACTGAAGTCACAAAGAGAGCTTCATAATGGAGATATACTTGAGAACAGACCAATATCTCCAAAGGACCAAAGGAGATAATGCCTCAAGTAACACCAACATCTCCAACGAACTGAAGCAACCAAAGAACTTCATGAATCAGAGATACCAACTGTGGCAGAACCGCCCAAAATAACACACTAACGAAGGTACTTGCCTTCCTCTAGGCACTAAATACTCCGCCAGCGGATATTCTAGCCGTTTCTGTCGAGCACACCCAATGAGAGAACTCGAAACCATCCACATTTTCACCCAGGATCCAATAATGAATACGAGTACAATACTTAGTTGATTCCATACAACATAGTCTTCAGAAACAAGTTATTACAATACCAAGTTCAGAGTGCGGAATTAAAACAGCGGAAATAAATATCTAGCGAGCGTAGCAAAGATCCATCTGAGCCCAGCAGACGATCCTCCACACAAAGCCTCAAGCAGCACCTGCAACAGGGGTAAAATAAACCCTGAGTACTCAATGTACTCGCAAGACTTACCCGACTGGGAATAATTTCCCGACTCCAAGGGTCATGAAAGGCTTTTTGGCTACTGGTTCAAGTTTGCAGAAAAACATTACTACTAGTGGATCCTTATTGCAGTTCTTTTATTTGCCATCTTTTAGTTTATCAGCTAACCATCTATGTAAGCACTTAAGCTATTTTCAAACAAGAGTTGGTCAATACAAACCCATCATTATTCATCTTTTCTCTTTCAGTTCTTACTACGATGCCTGGATCAAGTCATGTCGGACCGCTTATGCGGCGATTCGTGAATCAATGCAGCCCAGCTGGGTACCCCGAAAAACACACGCCCCGCCGTACCGAGGTACAAACGGGACCAACCCATTATCCTCCTGTCAAGAGAACCGAGTCCCCGTCCATACTGGGACTCCAAGCCCCCGCCCTCTCGCGGTGCTTAGACCTCCTACTACCCATATATAATCCACCTTCAGTTGGTCCAGATGGAGCCGGAACTCATGACAAGAGAATAACAAGTCTTTCTAGCCCCCATCCGCTAGTATATGCTCGGGATAAGGAGATCTGTGACCTGACAACCATCCAAATGCAACGACTGGTCCTTAACCGACTCGGACAGGGAAACAATGTAACCCAGTGATGCCCTGTTGGCCGCAGGACACCCCTTGTCACATCCACCACTACCAAACCACATCCTGCCCGGTCACCATTTCACATGCCTTTATTTCCATGTTAACCATAGTGATAATAATGATCACCTATCATGAACAACACCATGTTGTTCATGCTAACGAAACCTAAGCATGGCACTACACGGCCTAAACTAGTAAGACTCTTGGGTAGTAATATTTATGCAAGTGGGTTTCAACAGAACTCCTGAAACGTAAATGCACATATAACATAGATATCCTATTATCATTTCAAAATAAAGGTTATGCACCGGGGCTTGCCTTGGGCATCCTGGTGTGCAGCAAAGTTAGTGGTTGACGGCTCCGGGGCTCCTTCCTGCACGGGGACCTCCTCCTCGTACACCTCCACGATCTCCTCGTACTCCGGCTCCTCCGCAGCCACGTACTCCACTATCTCGTGATCTATATGCAAGAAATGATGACATGACTTAATGCAATGACAACAACAGCTCTTAAAATAACAACAACTATCACTAAGCTACTAAGCTAGCTCTAATGACTAACATACTAGGCTGTCTACTATTCTTACTAAGCAAGAGTAAACTGATCCAATTAATCTTTACTCATTAAATTGCATACTCTTCATTTGTTTCCGATTTAATATTTACTACGGCTAGGGAAACTTAGCTATCACATCTAGTAAGCTATTCAAAGACTACAAAACTACAGCAAGCACCTAATAAAACCATGAAGCTACCGCAAAAGTTTCAAAGCTAAAGCTATTACCCATTCGCCACAAAAAAATTTTCTACAAGATTTATCATATTAATATTAAGTGCTTTTGATTGATTTAACAGACTTTAGCATCACCACAGACAGGTATGATCTAACTACTCTAACAGGCAGATAAAGATTTTAGAAAGAAGAATCAAGTGATTAACTCAAGGCTTGATCTCTCATGACGTGCTCATGGTTGCACTGGTGGTGCCCTGGTCTTTAATCAAAGAAAAAAGAATGGAGAAGGATGGTGCTGCTAGGGATAGATAGAGGAAGTACTAGAGGAACTCACGAGATACTCACCGCAATCGACTGGTGCTTCGGAGAGAAATCGATAGACACAGCTTACACGGACAAGAACCGAGAAACTTGATTTGGGAGGAAGAAGAACTGAGCAGCGGAGCAGGACGACTCGGCTACTGGATGGTGCGGGCTCGGAGAAAAACGATAACTGACGCGCGCGACACTCTTCAGCGGAGGCAGCACTCTAAATAACATCTCAGCGCGCCGGCGGCAAAAATTTTTCTTCGGATGGATAGACGGTACAATTCTGCGGATGGATAGTGTTTTCTGCCTGCTACTGTGTTTTCTGCACGTGCTACAGTAGATTTCTGCAGATGAACAGTGTTTTCTGTCTGCTACTGCGTTTTCTGCACGTGGTACAGTAGATTTCTGCAGATGAACAGTGTTTTCTGTCTGCTACTGCGTTTTCTGCACGTGCTACAGTAGATTTCTGCAGATGAACAGTGTTTTCTGCCTGCTACTGTCTTTTCTTTTCGAGACTCGAATTGCATTTCGATTTTTATTTCCAGCTCATGCACTTTGTAGATTGCAATTGGGTCTATTGGTTTGCAAACTAATTTGTTTTTGCTCCTTTGTCCAAGACTTGTTGGTTATGAAAGACTTCAATTTGTTATGAGAGGTTTGTCCATCTGTTGGTGTAACACCCTCGGTGTTACGTTGTAAATAAAAAAAAATATATATATATTCATGAGCATTGCATTTAGTTAAAGTGCATGAGCTGGAAATAAAAATCGAAATGCAATTCGAGTCTCGAAAAAGAAAAGACAGTAGCAGGCAGAAAACACTGTTCATCTGCAGAAATCTACTGTAGCACGTGCAGAAAACGCAGTAGCAGACAGAAAACACTGTTCATCTGCAGAAATCTACTGTACCACGTGCAGAAAACGCAGTAGCAGACAGAAAACACTGTTCATCTGCAGAAATCTACTGTAGCACGTGCAGAAAACACAGTAGCAGGCAGAAAACACTATCCATCCGCAGAATTGTACCGTCTATCCATCCGAAGAAAAATTTTTGCCGCCGGCGCGCTGAGATGTTATTTAGAGTGCTGCCTCCGCTGAAGAGTGTCGCGCGCGTCAGTTATCGTTTTTCTCCGAGCCCGCACCATCCAGTAGCCGAGTCGTCCTGCTCCGCTGCTCAGTTCTTCTTCCTCCCAAATCAAGTTTCTCGGTTCTTGTCCGTGTAAGCTGTGTCTATCGATTTCTCTCCGAAGCACCAGTCGATTGCGGTGAGTATCTCGTGAGTTCCTCTAGTACTTCCTCTATCTATCCCTAGCAGCACCATCCTTCTCCATTCTTTTTTCTTTGATTAAAGACCAGGGCACCACCAGTGCAACCATGAGCACGTCATGAGAGATCAAGCCTTGAGTTAATCACTTGATTCTTCTTTCTAAAATCTTTATCTGCCTGTTAGAGTAGTTAGATCATACCTGTCTGTGGTGATGCTAAAGTCTGTTAAATCAATCAAAAGCACTTAATATTAATATGATAAATCTTGTAGAAAATTTTTTTGTGGCGAATGGGTAATAGCTTTAGCTTTGAAACTTTTGCGGTAGCTTCATGGTTTTATTAGGTGCTTGCTGTAGTTTTGTAGTCTTTGAATAGCTTACTAGATGTGATAGCTAAGTTTCCCTAGCCGTAGTAAATATTAAATCGGAAACAAATGAAGAGTATGCAATTTAATGAGTAAAGATTAATTGGATCAGTTTACTCTTGCTTAGTAAGAATAGTAGACAGCCTAGTATGTTAGTCATTAGAGCTAGCTTAGTAGCTTAGTGATAGTTGTTGTTATTTTAAGAGCTGTTGTTGTCATTGCATTAAGTCATGTCATCATTTCTTGCATATAGATCACGAGATAGTGGAGTACGTGGCTGCGGAGGAGCCGGAGTACGAGGAGATCGTGGAGGTGTACGAGGAGGAGGTCCCCGTGCAGGAAGGAGCCCCGGAGCCGTCAACCACTAACTTTGCTGCACACCAGGATGCCCAAGGCAAGCCCCGGTGCATAACCTTTATTTTGAAATGATAATAGGATATCTATGTTATATGTGCATTTACGTTTCAGGAGTTCTGTTGAAACCCACTTGCATAAATATTACTACCCAAGAGTCTTACTAGTTTAGGCCGTGTAGTGCCATGCTTAGGTTTCGTTAGCATGAACAACATGGTGTTGTTCATGATAGGTGATCATTATTATCACTATGGTTAACATGGAAATAAAGGCATGTGAAATGGTGACCGGGCAGGGATGTGGTTTGGTAGTGGTGGATGTGACAAGGGGTGTCCTGCGGCCAACAGGGCATCACTGGGTTACATTGTTTCCCTGTCCGAGTCGGTTAAGGACCGGTCGTTGCATTTGGATGGTTGTCAAGTCACAGATCTCCTTATCCCGAGCATATACTAGCGGATGGGGGCTAGAAAGACTTGTTATTCTCTTGTCATGGGTTCCGGCTCCATCCGGACCAACTGAAGGTGGATTATATATGGGTATTAGGAGGTCTAAGCACCGCGAGAGGGCGGGGGCTTGGAGTCCCAGTATGGACGGGGACTCGGTTCTCTTGACAGGAGGATAATGGGTTGGTCCCGTTTGTACCTCGGTACGGGCGGGGCGTGTGTTTTTCGGGGTACCCAGCTGGGCTGCATTGATTCGCGAATCGCCGCGTAAGCGGTCCGACATGACGTGATCCGGGCATCGTAGTAAGAACTGAAAGAGAAAAGGTGAATAAGGATGGATTTGTATTGACCAACTCTTGTTTGAAAATAGCATAAGTGCTTACATAGATGGTTAGCTGATAAACTAAAAGATGGCAAATAAAAGAACTGCAATAAGGATCCACTAGTAGTAATGCTTTTCTGCAAACTTGAACCAGTAGCCAAAAAGCCTATCATGATCCTTGGAGTCGGGAAATTATTCCCAGTCGGGTAAGTCTTGCGAGTACATTGTGTACTCAGGGTTTATTTACCCTTGTTGCAGGTGTAGCTTGAGGAGTAGCTCTTGTGTGGAGGATTCTTCTGGTGGGCACATACGGATCCTTGTATCGCTTCCGCTAGATGTTTATTTTAATTTCCGCTGTTTAATTATCGCACTCTGAACTCTGGTATTGTAATAAATAAATTTTCAAGACTCTATGTTGTATGAAATGGACTAAGTGTTGTAAGTTTGTACTCAAAACGATTCTCCATCGCTGGCTAGGAGCTCGAACCAGTGGTTTCGACTCCGTTATTCATTCCTCTCCTCTGCACCAACCACTGTGATTTTTTTGATCTATATTTTTTAAGTAAAACAAGTTAAAATAAATTATTTTAAGTTGTACTTAGTTCATAGAAGTTCTAGTTCGAAGCATATTTTCACTTATATATTTTTTTTATTAAAAATATATTTTTTATCAAAATCTAGCGTACCAGAAACGGTCTCACAAAGTAATTTTAATTCAACATAGAAGTGTATCATGGCAGAATTTGGATTAAAAAAGTTTCTACAAGGATCTGAATCCGTACTAGACACTATTAGTTAATTTGGTTCCACCCACTTCAAGTCATAGATTTGGCATTAGTCATCATATTTTCTTGGATTTGTTTTAGAAAGAAACAACATTATTCGTGAAGGGAGACATGCTCATTGATAGAAATGTTGTAATCTCATTGATATCAAGGTCTGCCAGCTCAGCATCTCGAAGGTGCTTATAACTGTAGAATATGTGCAATATTTGAGTAGAAAAAGGCAAAACAGACCCAATTTTACAACTAATGTAATAAAAAAGCCTAATATTACTACTAGGCAATAAAAACCAAATCTAGCAAAAACACAAATCCTTGTTGTAACACAAAGAAAAAGTTAAGACCAAACTGCACCACTCCATACTACATTTTGTAGCATTCGAAAAGAATTATCACCAAAGGGAAAAGTAATCTCTTCAGAATGTTTTAGAGGGCTATAGCACTCAAATTTTGTCGCCTCATATTTATTCCAAGATTTTGTTTAGGGGTGTTGAGAATATTAGGTAAGACAAATTCAAGTTCTTTTATAGCCTTATTGCAAAATACTTTTTGTATATACCTTTCAAAATTATATAGACATGAGTTACAATCATTTTTGTGTAACTTTTAGCAAAGATGTTGCAATAAAAGAGTGTTAGAAACTCCAATAAAGTGAATATAACTCACGAGTAAAGTAACTATAGTATCAATATAAAATAATCGAGACAAAGATATATAAGAAAAAATTCACGTGCAAATGTTGAATTCGTTGTGTTCTCCACTGTAAGAGCCATATTTGAGTGTTGGTCATCACAGTGTCATTTTTTTTTGAGACGAAAGAAGAATTATATTAGATTATAGCTGGGTACATCATCACGTTACAAGCACTCTGGAATGGTGTAATTTGTGAATGATGTGGAGTGTTGTGTTCATTCACTTGTAATCTGTGAATGAAGTGGAGTGCTGTGTTCATTCACAAATCACACCATCCTGACACCATACATGAGGCGATCACGGTGAATGAAGATAATTGGATGTCATCATTCACAAATCACGCCATCTCGGGATGTGGTGGCACACCAAATAGGAAGTTAGGGCTTATCTGGATCCGTTCGGACTTATCCACCTTGGACTATGTTAAATACAATTTGAAAGGTTGTGAACGTATATGAGAACGCCGAACAAGTTCAGGAATTTTTTACAGAACCCACTCGCTTTACATAAACAAAAGCTATTCCCGGGTGTGGGGGTTGTGTGCGTGGGGGGCTTGGGGGTTGCAGAAAATGGAAGTGTCATGCATGAGAGCTACAACTTGGTACAATTAGAGCATCTTCAAGAGTTCCCAAAACACTCCCAATCTAAGATTTTTGGCAAGATTGAAACTAACTCATCTCCAACAACTCCCAATCCCACCTCCCAATATTTTGGCACTTGGAAAAACACACCCCGCGCGTGGAAAAATCTACGCGGTGGCGGTCGCGCCTATCCTCCTGCGCGCGAGTTTCCCCGGGCGATCTGCTCGTTGGCGCCTACCCGTTCATGGCCATGCTCGCACTGCCATTCCCGTCCTCGCCGCTGCTCTGTGATGCCGCACGCGGCACGCCTGGTTGCACATCTTGGTGCAGCGGGGGTCGTCCTTGCCGTTGGCGCACCGCTTGTGGCAGTCGTCGTAGCAGCCGTATGCGGTGGCCGTGGGCACCGATGCCGCCGCCACCACCAAGAGTAGCCCTGCTAATGAAAGGCGAACACCTCACGGAGTCACGGTTGGACACGGTGCGGTTGAAGAACCGGCCCTGACAGTGGCGACGAAGCCCACCCCTAGGCCCGCTCGGCAACGAGAGGATCCCCATGGCACGCAGCCACGCGGGTGCGCATGCAGCAGGGCTGCTCATGCCGCCCGACGGCGCAGACCGACTACGACGTGCTGAAGAAAGAAGTCTCGTCCACCATCACGTTCGCCTCCGGGGTCGGCAACGCAGAGGTCCTGGTGCATAGCATGTCGGGGTTGCCGGCGAGCACAAGTGCGAAGAGCACTAGGACAACGGCTGTGGCAGAACCGCCTGAAATAACACACTTTCGGAGGCTTGTCTTCCACTAGACACTAAGCACCCCAAAAGTGAGCCAATTCAAGCAGTTCCATCGAGCACACCCCAAGGGAGAACTCGAAACAATCCACAATTTTACACCCAGGATCCAATAATGAGTACAAACTTACAACACTTAGTCCATTTCATACAACATAGAGTCTTGAAAATTTATTTATTACAATACCAGAGTTCAGAGTGCGATAATTAAACAGCGGAAATTAAAATAAACATCTAGCGGAAGCGATACAAGGATCCGTATGTGCCCACCAGAAGAATCCTCCACACAAGAGCTACTCCTCAAGCTACACCTGCAACAAGGGTAAATAAACCCTGAGTACACAATGTACTCGCAAGACTTACCCGACTGGGAATAATTTCCCGACTCCAAGGATCATGATAGGCTTTTTGGCTACTGGTTCAAGTTTGCAGAAAAGCATTACTACTAGTGGATCCTTATTGCAGTTCTTTTATTTGCCATCTTTTAGTTTATCAGCTAACCATCTATGTAAGCACTTATGCTATTTTCAAACAAGAGTTGGTCAATACAAATCCATCCTTATTCACCTTTTCTCTTTCAGTTCTTACTACGATGCCCGGATCACGTCATGTCGGACCGCTTACGCGGCGATTCGCGAATCAATGCAGCCCAGCTGGGTACCCCGAAAAACACACGCCCCGCCCGTACCGAGGTACAAACGGGACCAACCCATTATCCTCCTGTCAAGAGAACCGAGTCCCCGTCCATACTGGGACTCCAAGCCCCCGCCCTCTCGCGGTGCTTAGACCTCCTAATACCCATATATAATCCACCTTCAGTTGGTCCGGATGGAGCCGGAACCCATGACAAGAGAATAACAAGTCTTTCTAGCCCCCATCCGCTAGTATATGCTCGGGATAAGGAGATCTGTGACTTGACAACCATCCAAATGCAACGACCGGTCCTTAACCGACTCGGACAGGGAAACAATGTAACCCAGTGATGCCCTGTTGGCCGCAGGACACCCCTTGTCACATCCACCACTACCAAACCACATCCCTGCCCGGTCACCATTTCACATGCCTTTATTTCCATGTTAACCATAGTGATAATAATGATCACCTATCATGAACAACACCATGTTGTTCATGCTAACGAAACCTAAGCATGGCACTACACGGCCTAAACTAGTAAGACTCTTGGGTAGTAATATTTATGCAAGTGGGTTTCAACAGAACTCCTGAAACGTAAATGCACATATAACATAGATATCCTATTATCATTTCAAAATACAGGTTATGCACCGGGGCTTGCCTTGGGCATCCTGGTGTGCAGCAAAGTTAGTGGTTGACGGCTCCGGGGCTCCTTCCTGCACGGGGACCTCCTCCTCGTACACCTCCACGATCTCCTCGTACTCCGGCTCCTCCGCAGTCACGTACTCCACTATCTCGTGATCTATATGCAAGAAATGATGACATGACTTAATGCAATGACAACAGCAGCTCTTAAAATAACAACAACTATCACTAAGCTACTAAGCTCGCTCTAATGACTAACATACTAGGCTGTCTACTATTCTTACTAAGCAAGAGTAAACTGATCCAATTAATCTTTACTCATTAAATTGCATACTCTTCATTTGTTTCCAATTTAATATTTACTACGGCTAGGGAAACTTAGCTATCACATCTAGTAAGCTATTCAAAGACTACAAAACTACAGCAAGCACCTAATAAAACCATGAAGCTACCGCAAAAGTTTCAAAGCTAAAGCTATTACCCATTTGCCACAAAAATTTCTACAAGATTTATCATATTAATATTAAGCGCTTTTGATTGATTTAATAGACTTTAGCATCGCCACAGATAGGTATGATCTAACTACACTAACAGGCAGATAATGATTTTAGACAGAAGAATCGAGTGATTCGGATATCGTATGGTGGAGATATCGATCACGTAAGGTGGCTGTTGATAATCTCTGAAAAATCAAAGGGGATTAACTAACTCATGGCTTGACCTCTCGTGACGTGCTCATGGTTGCACTGGTGGTGCCCTGGTCTTTAATCAAAGAAATAATGGAGAAGGATGGCGCTGCTAGGGAGAGATAGAGGAAGTACTGGAGGGACTCACGAGATACTCACCGCAATCGACTGGTGCTTCGGAGAGAAATCGATAGACACAGCTTACACGGACAAAAACAGAGAAACTTGATTTGGGAGGAAGAGGAACTGAGCAGCGGAGCAGGACGACTCGGCTACTGGATGGTGCGGGCTCGGAGAAGAACGATAACTGACGCGCGCGACACACTTCAGCGGAGACAGCACTCTAAATAACCTCGCAGCGCACCGGCGACAAAATTTTTCTTCGGTTGAACAGTGTTCCTGCGCTGCTACAGTGATTTCTGCATGATCCAGTGACTTCTGCAATAAATAGTGTTTTCTGCGAGTGCTATAGTAGCTTTCAGTAGATGAACAGTGTTTTCTGCATGCTACTGTGTTTTCTGTGCGTGCTACAGTAGATTCTGCAGATGAATAGCTTTTCTGCCTGCTACTGTGTTTTCTGCACGTGCTACAGTAGCTTCTGCAGATGAAATAGTGTTTCTGCCTGCTACTGTGTTTTCTGCGCGTGCTACATTAGCTTTCTGCGCACTACAGTAGATTCCTGCGCGCTACAGTGTTTTCTGCGTGTTCTCTGGTTTTCTTCCTTTATGGTGCTCAGCGCGACGTGCTGGTAAGTCCTACGAGCTGCAGTCGGTCGTCGGGCAGGGTGAAAATTTTTGCAAGGGACTAATAAAGACTCGTGTACTCTGGGAGTAGACTTGGTAGAGAGGAAATAATTTGGATGTGCTGCACACTCTCCCCTTTCTCCTTCATGCTCGGTTGAGCAGCTTTGATTACTCGACGTGAAGACCGGCTGAGGAGGCAGCAGGCAGCAGCTAGCAAGCAGTACGTGCATTCACGTAAGGCAGCAAGGCAGTAAAAGAAACGTATATAAAAAAACAAGAGGCATCCAGCCCATGCAAGTGCAGTACATGCATGTCAGGCGTGCAAGTGGCCGGTGACTTGTGTCGGAGCGTGTTATTCACGAGTAAATGATCTTTCCCGCTTTGGTTTGATAACACGCAGAAAACACTGTAGCGCGCAGGAATCTACTGTAGTGCGCAGAAAGCTAATGTAGCACGCGCAGAAAACACAGTAGCAGGCAGAAACACTATTTCATCTGCAGAAGCTACTGTAGCACGTGCAGAAAACACAGTAGCAGGCAGAAAAGCTATTCATCTGCAGAATCTACTGTAGCACGCACAGAAAACACAGTAGCATGCAGAAAACACTGTTCATCTACTGAAAGCTACTATAGCACTCGCAGAAAACACTATTTATTGCAGAAGTCACTGGATCATGCAGAAATCACTGTAGCAGCGCAGGAACACTGTTCAACCGAAGAAAAATTTTGTCGCCGGTGCGCTGCGAGGTTATTTAGAGTGCTGTCTCCGCTGAAGTGTGTCGCGCGCGTCAGTTATCGTTCTTCTCCGAGCCCGCACCATCCAGTAGCCGAGTCGTCCTGCTCCGCTGCTCAGTTCCTCTTCCTCCCAAATCAAGTTTCTCTGTTTTTGTCCGTGTAAGCTGTGTCTATCGATTTCTCTCCGAAGCACCAGTCGATTGCGGTGAGTATCTCGTGAGTCCCTCCAGTACTTCCTCTATCTCTCCCTAGCAGCGCCATCCTTCTCCATTATTTCTTTGATTAAAGACCAGGGCACCACCAGTGCAACCATGAGCACGTCACGAGAGGTCAAGCCATGAGTTAGTTAATCCCCTTTGATTTTTCAGAGATTATCAACAGCCACCTTACGTGATCGATATCTCCACCATACGATATCCGAATCACTCGATTCTTCTGTCTAAAATCATTATCTGCCTGTTAGTGTAGTTAGATCATACCTATCTGTGGCGATGCTAAAGTCTATTAAATCAATCAAAAGCGCTTAATATTAATATGATAAATCTTGTAGAAATTTTTGTGGCAAATGGGTAATAGCTTTAGCTTTGAAACTTTTGCGGTAGCTTCATGGTTTTATTAGGTGCTTGCTGTAGTTTTGTAGTCTTTGAATAGCTTACTAGATGTGATAGCTAAGTTTCCCTAGCCGTAGTAAATATTAAATTGGAAACAAATGAAGAGTATGCAATTTAATGAGTAAAGATTAATTGGATCAGTTTACTCTTGCTTAGTAAGAATAGTAGACAGCCTAGTATGTTAGTCATTAGAGCGAGCTTAGTAGCTTAGTGATAGTTGTTGTTATTTTAAGAGCTGCTGTTGTCATTGCATTAAGTCATGTCATCATTTCTTGCATATAGATCACGAGATAGTGGAGTACGTGACTGCGGAGGAGCCGGAGTACGAGGAGATCGTGGAGGTGTACGAGGAGGAGGTCCCCGTGCAGGAAGGAGCCCCGGAGCCGTCAACCACTAACTTTGCTGCACACCAGGATGCCCAAGGCAAGCCCCGGTGCATAACCTGTATTTTGAAATGATAATAGGATATCTATGTTATATGTGCATTTACGTTTCAGGAGTTCTGTTGAAACCCACTTGCATAAATATTACTACCCAAGAGTCTTACTAGTTTAGGCCGTGTAGTGCCATGCTTAGGTTTCGTTAGCATGAACAACATGGTGTTGTTCATGATAGGTGATCATTATTATCACTATGGTTAACATGGAAATAAAGGCATGTGAAATGGTGACCGGGCAGGGATGTGGTTTGGTAGTGGTGGATGTGACAAGGGGTGTCCTGCGGCCAACAGGGCATCACTGGGTTACATTGTTTCCCTGTCCGAGTCGGTTAAGGACCGGTCGTTGCATTTGGATGGTTGTCAAGTCACAGATCTCCTTATCCCGAGCATATACTAGCGGATGGGGGCTAGAAAGACTTGTTATTCTCTTGTCATGGGTTCCGGCTCCATCCGGACCAACTGAAGGTGGATTATATATGGGTATTAGGAGGTCTAAGCACCGCGAGAGGGCGGGGGCTTGGAGTCCCAGTATGGACGGGGACTCGGTTCTCTTGACAGGAGGATAATGGGTTGGTCCCGTTTGTACCTCGGTACGGGCGGGGCGTGTGTTTTTCGGGGTACCCAGCTGGGCTGCATTGATTCGCGAATCGCCGCGTAAGCGGTCCGACATGACGTGATCCGGGCATCGTAGTAAGAACTGAAAGAGAAAAGGTGAATAAGGATGGATTTGTATTGACCAACTCTTGTTTGAAAATAGCATAAGTGCTTACATAGATGGTTAGCTGATAAACTAAAAGATGGCAAATAAAAGAACTGCAATAAGGATCCACTAGTAGTAATGCTTTTCTGCAAACTTGAACCAGTAGCCAAAAAGCCTATCATGATCCTTGGAGTCGGGAAATTATTCCCAGTCGGGTAAGTCTTGCGAGTACATTGTGTACTCAGGGTTTATTTACCCCTTGTTGCAGGTGTAGCTTGAGGAGTAGCTCTTGTGTGGAGGATTCTTCTGGTGGGCACATACGGATCCTTGTATCGCTTCCGCTAGATGTTTATTTTAATTTCCGCTGTTTAATTATCGCACTCTGAACTCTGGTATTGTAATAAATAAATTTTCAAGACTCTATGTTGTATGAAATGGACTAAGTGTTGTAAGTTTGTACTCATTATTGGATCCTGGGTGTAAAATTGTGGATTGTTTCGAGTTCTCCCTTGGGGTGTGCTCGATGGAACTGTTTGAATTGGCTCACTTTTGGGGTGCTTAGTGTCTAGTGGAAGACAAGCCTCCGAAAGTGTGTTATTTCAGGCGGTTCTGCCACAGCCGTTGTCCTAGTGCTCTTCGCACTTGTGCTCGCCGGCAACCCCGACATGCTATGCACCAGGACCTCTGCGTTGCCGACCCCGGAGGCGAACGTGATGGTGGACGAGACTTCTTTCTTCAGCACGTCGTAGTCGGTCTGCGCCGTCGGGCGGCATGAGCAGCCCTGCTGCATGCGCACCCGCGTGGCTGCGTGCCATGGGGATCCTCTCGTTGCCGAGCGGGCCTAGGGGTGGGCTTCGTCGCCACTGTCAGGGCCGGTTCTTCAACCGCACCGTGTCCAACCGTGACTCCGTGAGGTGTTCGCCTTTCATTAGCAGGGCTACTCTTGGTGGTGGCGGCGGCATCGGTGCCCACGGCCACCGCATACGGCTGCTACGACGACTGCCACAAGCGGTGCGCCAACGGCAAGGACGACCCCCGCTGCACCAAGATGTGCAACCAGGCGTGCCGCGTGCGGCATCACAGAGCAGCGGCGAGGACGGGAATGGCAGTGCGAGCATGGCCATGAACGGGTAGGCGCCAACGAGCAGATCGCCCGGGGAAACTCGCGCGCAGGAGGATAGGCGCGACCGCCACCGCGTAGATTTTTCCACGCGCGGGGTGTGTTTTTCCAAGTGCCAAAATATTGGGAGGTGGGATTGGGAGTTGTTGGAGATGAGTTAGTTTCAATCTTGCCAAAAATCTTAGATTGGGAGTGTTTTGGGAACTCTTGAAGATGCTCTAATTGTACCAAGTTGTAGCTCTCATGCATGACACTTCCATTTTCTGCAACCCCCAAGCCCCCCACGCACACAACCCCCACACCCGGGATCCAATAATGAGTACAAACTTACAACACTTAGTCCATTTCATACAACATAGAGTCTTGAAAATTTATTTATTACAATACCAGAGTTCAGAGTGCGATAATTAAACAGCGGAAATTAAAATAAACATCTAGCGGAAGCGATACAAGGATCCGTATGTGCCCACCAGAAGAATCCTCCACACAAGAGCTACTCCTCAAGCTACACCTGCAACAAGGGTAAATAAACCCTGAGTACACAATGTACTCGCAAGACTTACCCGACTGGGAATAATTTCCCGACTCCAAGGATCATGATAGGCTTTTTGGCTACTGGTTCAAGTTTGCAGAAAAGCATTACTACTAGTGGATCCTTATTGCAGTTCTTTTATTTGCCATCTTTTAGTTTATCAGCTAACCATCTATGTAAGCACTTATGCTATTTTCAAACAAGAGTTGGTCAATACAAATCCATCCTTATTCACCTTTTCTCTTTCAGTTCTTACTACGATGCCCGGATCACGTCATGTCGGACCGCTTACGCGGCGATTCGCGAATCAATGCAGCCCAGCTGGGTACCCCGAAAAACACACGCCCCGCCCGTACCGAGGTACAAACGGGACCAACCCATTATCCTCCTGTCAAGAGAACCGAGTCCCCGTCCATACTGGGACTCCAAGCCCCCGCCCTCTCGCGGTGCTTAGACCTCCTAATACCCATATATAATCCACCTTCAGTTGGTCCGGATGGAGCCGGAACCCATGACAAGAGAATAACAAGTCTTTCTAGCCCCCATCCGCTAGTATATGCTCGGGATAAGGAGATCTGTGACTTGACAACCATCCAAATGCAACGACCGGTCCTTAACCGACTCGGACAGGGAAACAATGTAACCCAGTGATGCCCTGTTGGCCGCAGGACACCCCTTGTCACATCCACCACTACCAAACCACACCCTGCCCGACGACCGACTGCAGCTCGTAGGACTTACCAGCACGTCGCGCTGAGCACCATAAAGGAAGAAAACCAGAGAACACGCAGAAAACACTGTAGCGCGCAGGAATCTACTGTAGTGCGCAGAAAGCTAATGTAGCACGCGCAGAAAACACAGTAGCAGGCAGAAACACTATTTCATCTGCAGAAGCTACTGTAGCACGTGCAGAAAACACAGTAGCAGGCAGAAAAGCTATTCATCTGCAGAATCTACTGTAGCACGCACAGAAAACACAGTAGCATGCAGAAAACACTGTTCATCTACTGAAAGCTACTATAGCACTCGCAGAAAACACTATTTATTGCAGAAGTCACTGGATCATGCAGAAATCACTGTAGCAGCGCAGGAACACTGTTCAACCGAAGAAAAATTTTGTCGCCGGTGCGCTGCGAGGTTATTTAGAGTGCTGTCTCCGCTGAAGTGTGTCGCGCGCGTCAGTTATCGTTCTTCTCCGAGCCCGCACCATCCAGTAGCCGAGTCGTCCTGCTCCGCTGCTCAGTTCCTCTTCCTCCCAAATCAAGTTTCTCTGTTTTTGTCCGTGTAAGCTGTGTCTATCGATTTCTCTCCGAAGCACCAGTCGATTGCGGTGAGTATCTCGTGAGTCCCTCCAGTACTTCCTCTATCTCTCCCTAGCAGCGCCATCCTTCTCCATTATTTCTTTGATTAAAGACCAGGGCACCACCAGTGCAACCATGAGCACGTCACGAGAGGTCAAGCCATGAGTTAGTTAATCCCCTTTGATTTTTCAGAGATTATCAACAGCCACCTTACGTGATCGATATCTCCACCATACGATATCCGAATCACTCGATTCTTCTGTCTAAAATCATTATCTGCCTGTTAGTGTAGTTAGATCATACCTATCTGTGGCGATGCTAAAGTCTATTAAATCAATCAAAAGCGCTTAATATTAATATGATAAATCTTGTAGAAATTTTTGTGGCAAATGGGTAATAGCTTTAGCTTTGAAACTTTTGCGGTAGCTTCATGGTTTTATTAGGTGCTTGCTGTAGTTTTGTAGTCTTTGAATAGCTTACTAGATGTGATAGCTAAGTTTCCCTAGCCGTAGTAAATATTAAATTGGAAACAAATGAAGAGTATGCAATTTAATGAGTAAAGATTAATTGGATCAGTTTACTCTTGCTTAGTAAGAATAGTAGACAGCCTAGTATGTTAGTCATTAGAGCGAGCTTAGTAGCTTAGTGATAGTTGTTGTTATTTTAAGAGCTGCTGTTGTCATTGCATTAAGTCATGTCATCATTTCTTGCATATAGATCACGAGATAGTGGAGTACGTGACTGCGGAGGAGCCGGAGTACGAGGAGATCGTGGAGGTGTACGAGGAGAGGTCCCCGTGCAGGAAGGAGCCCCGGAGCCGTCAACCACTAACTTTGCTGCACACCAGGATGCCCAAGGCAAGCCCCGGTGCATAACCTGTATTTTGAAATGATAATAGGATATCTATGTTATATGTGCATTTACGTTTCAGGAGTTCTGTTGAAACCCACTTGCATAAATATTACTACCCAAGAGTCTTACTAGTTTAGGCCGTGTAGTGCCATGCTTAGGTTTCGTTAGCATGAACAACATGGTGTTGTTCATGATAGGTGATCATTATTATCACTATGGTTAACATGGAAATAAAGGCATGTGAAATGGTGACCGGGCAGGGATGTGGTTTGGTAGTGGTGGATGTGACAAGGGGTGTCCTGCGGCCAACAGGGCATCACTGGGTTACATTGTTTCCCTGTCCGAGTCGGTTAAGGACCGGTCGTTGCATTTGGATGGTTGTCAAGTCACAGATCTCCTTATCCCGAGCATATACTAGCGGATGGGGGCTAGAAAGACTTGTTATTCTCTTGTCATGGGTTCCGGCTCCATCCGGACCAACTGAAGGTGGATTATATATGGGTATTAGGAGGTCTAAGCACCGCGAGAGGGCGGGGGGCTTGGAGTCCCAGTATGGACGGGGACTCGGTTCTCTTGACAGGAGGATAATGGGTTGGTCCCGTTTGTACCTCGGTACGGGCGGGGCGTGTGTTTTTCGGGGTACCCAGCTGGGCTGCATTGATTCGCGAATCGCCGCGTAAGCGGTCCGACATGACGTGATCCGGGCATCGTAGTAAGAACTGAAAGAGAAAAGGTGAATAAGGATGGATTTGTATTGACCAACTCTTGTTTGAAAATAGCATAAGTGCTTACATAGATGGTTAGCTGATAAACTAAAAGATGGCAAATAAAAGAACTGCAATAAGGATCCACTAGTAGTAATGCTTTTCTGCAAACTTGAACCAGTAGCCAAAAAGCCTATCATGATCCTTGGAGTCGGGAAATTATTCCCAGTCGGGTAAGTCTTGCGAGTACATTGTGTACTCAGGGTTTATTTACCCTTGTTGCAGGTGTAGCTTGAGGAGTAGCTCTTGTGTGGAGGATTCTTCTGGTGGGCACATACGGATCCTTGTATCGCTTCCGCTAGATGTTTATTTTAATTTCCGCTGTTTAATTATCGCACTCTGAACTCTGGTATTGTAATAAATAAATTTTCAAGACTCTATGTTGTATGAAATGGACTAAGTGTTGTAAGTTTGTACTCATTATTGGATCCCGGGTGTGGGGGTTGTGTGCGTGGGGGGCTTGGGGGTTGCAGAAAATGGAAGTGTCATGCATGAGAGCTACAACTTGGTACAATTAGAGCATCTTCAAGAGTTCCCAAAACACTCCCAATCTAAGATTTTTGGCAAGATTGAAACTAACTCATCTCCAACAACTCCCAATCCCACCTCCCAATATTTTGGCACTTGGAAAAACACACCCCGCGCGTGGAAAAATCTACGCGGTGGCGGTCGCGCCTATCCTCCTGCGCGCGAGTTTCCCCGGGCGATCTGCTCGTTGGCGCCTACCCGTTCATGGCCATGCTCGCACTGCCATTCCCGTCCTCGCCGCTGCTCTGTGATGCCGCACGCGGCACGCCTGGTTGCACATCTTGGTGCAGCGGGGGTCGTCCTTGCCGTTGGCGCACCGCTTGTGGCAGTCGTCGTAGCAGCCGTATGCGGTGGCCGTGGGCACCGATGCCGCCGCCACCACCAAGAGTAGCCCTGCTAATGAAAGGCGAACACCTCACGGAGTCACGGTTGGACACGGTGCGGTTGAAGAACCGGCCCTGACAGTGGCGACGAAGCCCACCCCTAGGCCCGCTCGGCAACGAGAGGATCCCCATGGCACGCAGCCACGCGGGTGCGCATGCAGCAGGGCTGCTCATGCCGCCCGACGGCGCAGACCGACTACGACGTGCTGAAGAAAGAAGTCTCGTCCACCATCACGTTCGCCTCCGGGGTCGGCAACGCAGAGGTCCTGGTGCATAGCATGTCGGGGTTGCCGGCGAGCACAAGTGCGAAGAGCACTAGGACAACGGCTGTGGCAGAACCGCCTGAAATAACACACTTTCGGAGGCTTGTCTTCCACTAGACACTAAGCACCCCAAAAGTGAGCCAATTCAAACAGTTCCATCGAGCACACCCCAAGGGAGAACTCGAAACAATCCACAATTTTACACCCAGGATCCAATAATGAGTACAAACTTACAACACTTAGTCCATTTCATACAACATAGAGTCTTGAAAATTTATTTATTACAATACCAGAGTTCAGAGTGCGATAATTAAACAGCGGAAATTAAAATAAACATCTAGCGGAAGCGATACAAGGATCCGTATGTGCCCACCAGAAGAATCCTCCACACAAGAGCTACTCCTCAAGCTACACCTGCAACAAGGGTAAATAAACCCTGAGTACACAATGTACTCGCAAGACTTACCCGACTGGGAATAATTTCCCGACTCCAAGGATCATGATAGGCTTTTTGGCTACTGGTTCAAGTTTGCAGAAAAGCATTACTACTAGTGGATCCTTATTGCAGTTCTTTTATTTGCCATCTTTTAGTTTATCAGCTAACCATCTATGTAAGCACTTATGCTATTTTCAAACAAGAGTTGGTCAATACAAATCCATCCTTATTCACCTTTTCTCTTTCAGTTCTTACTACGATGCCCGGATCACGTCATGTCGGACCGCTTACGCGGCGATTCGCGAATCAATGCAGCCCAGCTGGGTACCCCGAAAAACACACGCCCCGCCCGTACCGAGGTACAAACGGGACCAACCCATTATCCTCCTGTCAAGAGAACCGAGTCCCCGTCCATACTGGGACTCCAAGCCCCCGCCCTCTCGCGGTGCTTAGACCTCCTAATACCCATATATAATCCACCTTCAGTTGGTCCGGATGGAGCCGGAACCCATGACAAGAGAATAACAAGTCTTTCTAGCCCCCATCCGCTAGTATATGCTCGGGATAGGAGATCTGTGACTTGACAACCATCCAAATGCAACGACCGGTCCTTAACCGACTCGGACAGGGAAACAATGTAACCCAGTGATGCCCTGTTGGCCGCAGGACACCCCTTGTCACATCCACCACTACCAAACCACATCCCTGCCCGGTCACCATTTCACATGCCTTTATTTCCATGTTAACCATAGTGATAATAATGATCACCTATCATGAACAACACCATGTTGTTCATGCTAACGAAACCTAAGCATGGCACTACACGGCCTAAACTAGTAAGACTCTTGGGTAGTAATATTTATGCAAGTGGGTTTCAACAGAACTCCTGAAACGTAAATGCACATATAACATAGATATCCTATTATCATTTCAAAATACAGGTTATGCACCGGGGCTTGCCTTGGGCATCCTGGTGTGCAGCAAAGTTAGTGGTTGACGGCTCCGGGGCTCCTTCCTGCACGGGGACCTCCTCCTCGTACACCTCCACGATCTCCTCGTACTCCGGCTCCTCCGCAGTCACGTACTCCACTATCTCGTGATCTATATGCAAGAAATGATGACATGACTTAATGCAATGACAACAGCAGCTCTTAAAATAACAACAACTATCACTAAGCTACTAAGCTCGCTCTAATGACTAACATACTAGGCTGTCTACTATTCTTACTAAGCAAGAGTAAACTGATCCAATTAATCTTTACTCATTAAATTGCATACTCTTCATTTGTTTCCAATTTAATATTTACTACGGCTAGGGAAACTTAGCTATCACATCTAGTAAGCTATTCAAAGACTACAAAACTACAGCAAGCACCTAATAAAACCATGAAGCTACCGCAAAAGTTTCAAAGCTAAAGCTATTACCCATTTGCCACAAAAATTTCTACAAGATTTATCATATTAATATTAAGCGCTTTTGATTGATTTAATAGACTTTAGCATCGCCACAGATAGGTATGATCTAACTACACTAACAGGCAGATAATGATTTTAGACAGAAGAATCGAGTGATTCGGATATCGTATGGTGGAGATATCGATCACGTAAGGTGGCTGTTGATAATCTCTGAAAAATCAAAGGGGGATTAACTAACTCATGGCTTGACCTCTCGTGACGTGCTCATGGTTGCACTGGTGGTGCCCTGGTCTTTAATCAAAGAAATAATGGAGAAGGATGGCGCTGCTAGGGAGAGATAGAGGAAGTACTGGAGGGACTCACGAGATACTCACCGCAATCGACTGGTGCTTCGGAGAGAAATCGATAGACACAGCTTACACGGACAAAAACAGAGAAACTTGATTTGGGAGGAAGAGGAACTGAGCAGCGGAGCAGGACGACTCGGCTACTGGATGGTGCGGGCTCGGAGAAGAACGATAACTGACGCGCGCGACACACTTCAGCGGAGACAGCACTCTAATAACCTCGCAGCGCACCGGCGACAAAATTTTTCTTCGGTTGAACAGTGTTCCTGCGCTGCTACAGTGATTTCTGCATGATCCAGTGACTTCTGCAATAAATAGTGTTTTCTGCGAGTGCTATAGTAGCTTTCAGTAGATGAACAGTGTTTTCTGCATGCTACTGTGTTTTCTGTGCGTGCTACAGTAGATTCTGCAGATGAATAGCTTTTCTGCCTGCTACTGTGTTTTCTGCACGTGCTACAGTAGCTTCTGCAGATGAAATAGTGTTTCTGCCTGCTACTGTGTTTTCTGCGCGTGCTACATTAGCTTTCTGCGCACTACAGTAGATTCCTGCGCGCTACAGTGTTTTCTGCGTGTTCTCTGGTTTTCTTCCTTTATGGTGCTCAGCGCGACGTGCTGGTAAGTCCTACGAGCTGCAGTCGGTCGTCGGGCAGGGTGAAAATTTTTGCAAGGGACTAATAAAGACTCGTGTACTCTGGGAGTAGACTTGGTAGAGAGGAAATAATTTGGATGTGCTGCACACTCTCCCCTTTCTCCTTCATGCTCGGTTGAGCAGCTTTGATTACTCGACGTGAAGACCGGCTGAGGAGGCAGCAGGCAGCAGCTAGCAAGCAGTACGTGCATTCACGTAAGGCAGCAAGGCAGTAAAAGAAACGTATATAAAAAAACAAGAGGCATCCAGCCCATGCAAGTGCAGTACATGCATGTCAGGCGTGCAAGTGGCCGGTGACTTGTGTCGGAGCGTGTTATTCACGAGTAAATGATCTTTCCCGCTTTGGTTTGATAACATTCGTGAATATTCGCACTTGATAATTTTAGTTAGCGAATTCTTGCTGATCTAGGTTTTATATTATTCGTTTTCTGTTTTTCATTTCCGAGACTCGAATTGCATTTCGATTTTTATTTCCAGCTCATGCACTTTAACTAAATGCAATGCTCATGAATATTTTTAACCTGTCATTTACAACGTAACACCGAGGGTGTTACAACTCTCCCCCCCTTAAAAGAATCTCGTCCCGAGATTCGGAACGGAAACCAGCAACGAAGGAGTGCGATAAAATATTCGTAGACTCGAACTACGCTGATGAGTTACCCCACTTTATCTGCTCTATAAAAGATTACCGAACCACTCAGAGATTCTCAGACGATACAAAAATCTAGTTCCAAGGGCTAGTAATACACCTCATTACATCAGGTAGATCTCAGTCCAGAAGCCTTGACAGGCGCGAGCAATGAAGAAATGCCAAGATGATGAGAATCCAAAACATAGCATAGATCCAACAGAGCCAAAAACAGAAGGAGTCGAAAATGGACATGGTGAATCCTAAAGCCACAATCCAACTGGGTGCAGACTCAACCTTCTGGGATGAAACCGGGTCTTCTTCTTCGTCAGCACTTGGCAACCTCTGTCTAGCGATTCAGATCCGCAAGCTAGACTTAATCTTGCGGTGCTGGCCTGCAAATCTTCCCCTTCAGCTTAGCTGCTTCTGGAATTAGCCTAGCTTCGCTTGGAAAGGGAGATTGGCTCGACGATTTTTGGCGTTTAAGCCTTGGAGGAGTTGGGGGCGGCGAAGAAGAGGGACTCAGGGCTGCGTTTATAGCTCGGCGGAGCGGACGGAGGTGGTGGTGCAGCGCACCGAGGAAGGAGAGGATGAGGGGAAGGGAGACAATGGTGGGGCAGCCATCGGCCATGGTGCGCTCCGCACTCGAGTCTGAGCGAGGGAAAAGGAAGAGGGAGGTGACAGGATTCGCGCGGCGTGGAGGCGCACGGGCGTCCGGGAATAAAAGGAGGGGGGTCCGGTACGGCGGCAACGGTGAGAGCCGTAGGCAACAAGGGTGCAGGGAGGGAGAAGGAGTGCGGTGCATGAGTGAATGCGGCACAGCACCACAATAATGCGAAAGCGAGCGCGCGAGCGGGTCCAGTGCGCTTGCGACATCCGCAGGACACGTGGTGACAGTGACCCGGCGTACGTCGCGTGTCTCCACAGGTGTCCTAATGACCCACACTACGGTGATATCCAAACCATCCTGATTAGTCTCTTAGCATAGGATATATCAATTACGCATACCCTAGTTTACCGTAGAAGAGCGGCAAATTACCTCTGAGGACAGCATAAGAACATCACAAAGCTGCAAGACAAACATACTGCTTCAAAACCACAACGGAAGGTAACAACACTGGAGAAAAACGAGGAAAAACACTACTAGGCTACGGGTACATCTCCCTAGAGGGCAACTAATCTACTTCGTCAGACCGAACGGCTTCATTCCCGGGCTGTGGCAGAACCGCCTAGGATAACACACTTTCGGAGGCTTGTCTTCCACTAGACACTAAGCACCCCAAAAGTGAGCCAATTCAAGCAGTTCCGTCGAGCACACCCCAAGGGAGAACTCGAAACAATCCACAATTTTACACCCGGGATCCAATAATGAGTACAAACTTACAACACTTAGTCCATTTCATACAACATAGAGTCTTGAAAATTTATTTATTACAATACCAGAGTTCAGAGTGCGATAATTAAACAGCGGAAATTAAAATAAACATCTAGCGGAAGCGATACAAGGATCCGTCTGTGCCCACCAGAAGAATCCTCCACACAAGAGCTACTCCTCAAGCTACACCTGCAACAAGGGTAAATAAACCCTGAGTACACAATGTACTCGCAAGACTTACCCGACTGGGAATAATTTCCCGACTCCAAGGATCATGATAGGCTTTTTGGCTACTGGTTCAAGTTTGCAGAAAAGCATTACTACCAGTGGATCCTTATTGCAGTTCTTTTATTTGCCATCTTTTAGTTTATCAGCTAACCATCTATGTAAGCACTTATGCTATTTTCAAACAAGAGTTGGTCAATACAAATCCATCCTTATTCACCTTTTCTCTTTCAGTTCTTACTACGATGCCCGGATCACGTCATGTCGGACCGCTTACGCGGCGATTCGCGAATCAATGCAGCCCAGCTGGGTACCCCGAAAAACACACGCCCCGCCCGTACCGAGGTACAAACGGGACCAACCCATTATCCTCCTGTCAAGAGAACCGAGTCCCCGTCCATACTGGGACTCCAAGCCCCCGCCCTCTCGCGGTGCTTAGACCTCCTAATACCCATATATAATCCACCTTCAGTTGGTCCGGATGGAGCCGGAACCCATGACAAGAGAAAAGGTGAATAAGGATGGATTTGTATTGACCAACTCTTGTTTGAAAATAGCATAAGTGCTTACATAGATGGTTAGCTGATAAACTAAAAGATGGCAAATAAAAGAACTGCAATAAGGATCCACTGGTAGTAATGCTTTTCTGCAAACTTGAACCAGTAGCCAAAAAGCCTATCATGATCCTTGGAGTCGGGAAATTATTCCCAGTCGGGTAAGTCTTGCGAGTACATTGTGTACTCAGGGTTTATTTACCCTTGTTGCAGGTGTAGCTTGAGGAGTAGCTCTTGTGTGGAGGATTCTTCTGGTGGGCACAGACGGATCCTTGTATCGCTTCCGCTAGATGTTTATTTTAATTTCCGCTGTTTAATTATCGCACTCTGAACTCTGGTATTGTAATAAATAAATTTTCAAGACTCTATGTTGTATGAAATGGACTAAGTGTTGTAAGTTTGTACTCATTATTGGATCCCGGGTGTAAAATTGTGGATTGTTTCGAGTTCTCCCTTGGGGTGTGCTCGACGGAACTGCTTGAATTGGCTCACTTTTGGGGTGCTTAGTGTCTAGTGGAAGACAAGCCTCCGAAAGTGTGTTATCCTAGGCGGTTCTGCCACAGCCCGGGAATGAAGCCGTTCGGTCTGACGAAGTAGATTAGTTGCCCTCTAGGGAGATGTACCCGTAGCCTAGTAGTGTTTTTCCTCGTTTTTCTCCAGTGTTGTTACCTTCCGTTGTGGTTTTGAAGCAGTATGTTTGTCTTGCAGCTTTGTGATGTTCTTATGCTGTCCTCAGAGGTAATTTGCCGCTCTTCTACGGTAAACTAGGGTATGCGTAATTGATATATCCTATGCTAAGAGACTAATCAGGATGGTTTGGATATCACCGTAGTGTGGGTCATTAGGACACCTGTGGAGACACGCGACGTACGCCGGGTCACTGTCACCACGTGTCCTGCGGATGTCGCAAGCGCACTGGACCCGCTCGCGCGCTCGCTTTCGCATTATTGTGGTGCTGTGCCGCATTCACTCATGCACCGCACTCCTTCTCCCTCCCTGCACCCTTGTTGCCTACGGCTCTCACCGTTGCCGCCGTACCGGACCCCCCTCCTTTTATTCCCGGACGCCCGTGCGCCTCCACGCCGCGCGAATCCTGTCACCTCCCTCTTCCTTTTCCCTCGCTCAGACTCGAGTGCGGAGCGCACCATGGCCGATGGCTGCCCCACCATTGTCTCCCTTCCCCTCATCCTCTCCTTCCTCGGTGCGCTGCACCACCACCTCCGTCCGCTCCGCCGAGCTATAAACGCAGCCCTGAGTCCCTCTTCTTCGCCGCCCCCAACTCCTCCAAGGCTTAAACGCCAAAAATCGTCGAGCCAATCTCCCTTTCCAAGCGAAGCTAGGCTAATTCCAGAAGCAGCTAAGCTGAAGGGGAAGATTTGCAGGCCAGCACCGCAAGATTAAGTCTAGCTTGCGGATCTGAATCGCTAGACAGAGGTTGCCAAGTGCTGACGAAGAAGAAGACCCGGTTTCATCCCAGAAGGTTGAGTCTGCACCCAGTTGGATTGTGGCTTTAGGATTCACCATGTCCATTTTCGACTCCTTCTGTTTTTGGCTCTGTTGGATCTATGCTATGTTTTGGATTCTCATCATCTTGGCATTTCTTCATTGCTCGCGCCTGTCAAGGCTTCTGGACTGAGATCTACCTGATGTAATGAGGTGTATTACTAGCCCTTGGAACTAGATTTTTGTATCGTCTGAGAATCTCTGAGTGGTTCGGTAATCTTTTATAGAGCAGATAAAGTGGGGTAACTCATCAGCGTAGTTCGAGTCTACGAATATTTTATCGCACTCCTTCGTTGCTGGTTTCCGTTCCGAATCTCGGGACGAGATTCTTTTAAGGGGGGGAGAGTTGTAACACCCTCGGTGTTACGTTGTAAATGACAGGTTAAAAATATTCATGAGCATTGCATTTAGTTAAAGTGCATGAGCTGGAAATAAAAATCGAAATGCAATTCGAGTCTCGGAAATGAAAAACAGAAAACGAATAATATAAAACCTAGATCAGCAAGAATTCGCTAACTAAAATTATCAAGTGCGAATATTCACGAATGTTATCAAACCAAAGCGGGAAAGATCATTTACTCGTGAATAACACGCTCCGACACAAGTCACCGGCCACTTGCACGCCTGACATGCATGTACTGCACTTGCATGGGCTGGATGCCTCTTGTTTTTTTATATACGTTTCTTTTACTGCCTTGCTGCCTTACGTGAATGCACGTACTGCTTGCTAGCTGCTGCCTGCTGCCTCCTCAGCCGGTCTTCACGTCGAGTAATCAAAGCTGCTCAACCGAGCATGAAGGAGAAAGGGGAGAGTGTGCAGCACATCCAAATTATTTCCTCTCTACCAAGTCTACTCCCAGAGTACACGAGTCTTTATTAGTCCCTTGCAAAAATTTTCACCCTGCCCGACGACCGACTGCAGCTCGTAGGACTTACCAGCACGTCGCGCTGAGCACCATAAAGGAAGAAAACCAGAGAACACGCAGAAAACACTGTAGCGCGCAGGAATCTACTGTAGTGCGCAGAAAGCTAATGTAGCACGCGCAGAAAACACAGTAGCAGGCAGAAACACTATTTCATCTGCAGAAGCTACTGTAGCACGTGCAGAAAACACAGTAGCAGGCAGAAAAGCTATTCATCTGCAGAATCTACTGTAGCACGCACAGAAAACACAGTAGCATGCAGAAAACACTGTTCATCTACTGAAAGCTACTATAGCACTCGCAGAAAACACTATTTATTGCAGAAGTCACTGGATCATGCAGAAATCACTGTAGCAGCGCAGGAACACTGTTCAACCGAAGAAAAATTTTGTCGCCGGTGCGCTGCGAGGTTATTTAGAGTGCTGTCTCCGCTGAAGTGTGTCGCGCGCGTCAGTTATCGTTCTTCTCCGAGCCCGCACCATCCAGTAGCCGAGTCGTCCTGCTCCGCTGCTCAGTTCCTCTTCCTCCCAAATCAAGTTTCTCTGTTTTTGTCCGTGTAAGCTGTGTCTATCGATTTCTCTCCGAAGCACCAGTCGATTGCGGTGAGTATCTCGTGAGTCCCTCCAGTACTTCCTCCTCGTACACCTCCACGATCTCCTCGTACTCCGGCTCCTCCGCAGTCACGTACTCCACTATCTCGTGATCTATATGCAAGAAATGATGACATGACTTAATGCAATGACAACAGCAGCTCTTAAAATAACAACAACTATCACTAAGCTACTAAGCTCGCTCTAATGACTAACATACTAGGCTGTTAC